>OY856186.1:307428915-307576973 GCA_963693315.1 Diogma glabrata
ATTATAGTTGCGGAGCCCGCGGGATACCCCATAGTATATAACATTTCTTTAATTGGTTTTCATTTTCAGAATAATTACATCTTCAAAAAAAAAATTATGATTATCATCATGTAAATGTTTTGATAACGTTATTATGTCTATACTATTATTAATATGTTGATTATGTTGACAAAATTTTTTGATTACACGTCAAAAAAAAGGTTTTGTCAATCTAATATTGTATTCAAACGTTACCTTCTAAAAGAAAGCTATGTACCAAATTACTTTGCAGGCACTTTGGAATATGATCTTTTAAATTTGAAAATACTGTTTTGGAAAATTAATAAAAAGCATTCCCAACAACTTTATCTTTATATTTTGATAATAGATATCTAATTTTTTTTAAAAAGAACATGTACAGGGAGTAGGAACGAAATCTGCATTTTTCAAGGGCTGTATTTTGGACCCCGGGCTGATATACAACTCTTTTTGGTTTTATTCGTTTAAGTGAGTGATTTTATATCAAATAAAAAAATCTTGGCGCCTAAGTAAATTCATTATGTTCAAAATTAAATCCTTCAAATCAATATTTCAATAAATTTATCCTTCAAAATTTTTGTTATACAATTTTTTTTATAATTTTTCATTTTTTTTCAATCAATCACTTCCAAATTCAATAACTTCGATTCAATGCAAGCAAAGCAAGGGTTAGTTATGTTTTTTGATTATCAACACCGTTTTCATTATATAGTTTGATTTCAAAGATATTGTGGAGAAAGAATATGTAAGACTTCTAGGAGTAGAAATTTAAAATAATATTGAATATAAAAAATTATGGTGCAAATTATGAAACTTTTTGCAATCCGTACAATTTTCAACCGATCTAGTTTTGAACTAATGAGAAAATTTTAAACTTTAAAAAAGTTTATCATTCTCATCAGGGTCGACTAGATAAACTACCAAAAAATGTCAACGCTAATATAAACCAAAAATTAGGTTACATTTCTAGCGAAGTATAAGAAAACAAAAAATTTACATAAACATATATTTAATAGATTCAGATTTAGTCAATTAGTTTCTCTAGTGATCACTGTTTTGTTTTACTCTAGACATACTTGTATTGAATAACAAGCTCGTATCGGCGAGAAGAAGATGACTAGTCTTCACTTGTGTCTATTGACACATAATCCACAATTAATTTAGTAAATTATTTGTGATAAAACTTCACTCCGATGGAAAATCTTGCTAATGAATTTGATTACTAACGCGTAGCAATTAGATTATTTGACAATTTTAAACAATCATATTATAGATGACTGAGGCTGCTAAAAATCAAATTGTTTCTACATAAGTCAACAAACGTACATCACGTTATATCAGAGCAATGTTAGCGACTCATCATTTTACGATTCAAATATTAAACTGTAGAGCTGTCGTATTCCAGCAAGTTTCACTGAATTAATAATACATAATTAATAATAATTCTAAATAAAGTTGATTCCCCGATCATAAGCAAAATATGAAATAGCTTTCTGCCAATTGTCATAGTAAAAAAGTATTGTTCTATACGTTTTTCACAGTTAAAAAGAAGCTGAATATGTAATGTAAATTGCTAAACATAAAGGTCCTACGGAAGTTTCCATTAATAAAACAATGCAAAGCTTGATTTAAAGATAAATTTAATGGTCTTCCCATAAGCAAGTTGTTTTCAAACTTCTACTATAATTTCTATACAAAAATAAATTATGATGTTAGAGTTATACTAAAATTGGTAGTTTTGCATTAGAATTAGTTTTAATGCAACATATGCTTCGCAATTTAATAATAACTTGCTTTACATAAGCCATATCTAGCAAAGCTTGTATTAAAAATTGCAGTATTTTCTTAAACTGTGTACCCATGTTTTTGTTTATTAATTCTGAAAAAACAGAAGGAATAGAAATATAGAATAGCGATAACGTAGCGATCCAAGTGACGTAAATAGCGATCCAAGAATATTCCAAACGGCCAGTATTTATAGAACATTACTGTAATGAACGGACTGTATTTTCAACAGCATCGCATTTTACTTCATTTTTTAGAGTAATTTGTGCAAAATAATGAAATTATATTTTATTTTCGCATGGCAATTATTCAATGTATTCGATTTATCCAATATAATCAATGTATTTAATCTTAAAAAATATAAATATTTCAATTTTGTCATTATAGTTAGTATGTTGGTATGTTGCACTGCATATAAGTTTGGTAAGGACCAACATTTACTATTTATCTATTTATGTATTTTATCTAAAACACATTAAAACGTTTAATATGTTTTATATGCAAAACAAATTAAATGTTTTAAAACTAAACGCTTAAAGTGTTTTAGTATTAAACGCTTAAAGTAGTTTAATCAAATAAAACACTTTAAAATGTTTAAAAAGTGACTACAAGCATTTAAACACTTTAAGTGTTTTAAAATAAAACACTTGAGTTTGTAGTGTGATGGACGTAAATCTTTCTTTTTTTTGTTTTTTTTATATTTTTTGTTAAAGAATGGATAACTAAACAAAAAATCCTATCACTGACAAAAAATGACATAGGCCAATATTTTATGATAGAATAGAGAAAATAAAAGTAAATTAAAAAGTAAATAGCAAATTTTTACAAAAATTTGCTGAAACAAAACAAAAATGTAGTTGCCAATAATCCAGCTGGTTGCATATTCCTTGATCCTGTGACGCACCGTCTTTCTTAATGATTAAAGCCCACACATAGTTATATGAAGGCTCGTTTCTTCAAGGAAACAATAGCGTCTCATCATCAAGCATTATTTTACAGCTAAGATTAAGGGTGCTGCCGTTGACTGAATACCGTTCATCCGCCACCACCCCTAAGATGTCACCTTGGCTAGTGATATCTCACTGCTATTGCCAGTGGTATGTGATATCTCACGTTAACTCGTATGTCAATAGCAGGGACTGGAGTACGCGGGACTGTCACACCCGAAGATCAAAAATAAAAAAAATTTCAAAACAATAAAAACTGATCCCTCCATGCGGAAAATATGCCAAAAAACTGAGCAAACTTTAAGGGGAAAATTGCAAACTATGAGTAGTTCTGAAATTTAAATAAACAAACCGCAACATTAATTAAAATAGAAGTAAAGATTGATGGCAACTAAAAACAAACTATCCCACCTATATTTAGCTACCAAATTCTTGATTTTTGGCAGCCTTTTTGCACTTTTCACCTATTTTTGTAAATGCACTCAATTTTCACCGCCAAGAAATATGGTAGAAAAGTTCGGAATGGACGAGAAAATAATGGTTTAAGAATTTTGTTTTATATAAAATTGATGAACATAAAAAATCTTATCATGTTGACTGTGGTTTTTATGGAAATTTTTAACGTGCTTTCTGTTGTTGATGGGAATAAATTATTCTATTTATTAATTTTAATATTAAACCACTCATTTAGATAAGTATTCAAATAACTCCTTCTCATTCTAATCGATGTGTTAGCCTATTCGCAAAACCTGGTGAAAAAAATCACTTATTAAAAACAGGCCGAAAAGCGTCTAAGAATATTTTAAATAGCTTTCCAAATATACTAAAAAATTCTTGGATTTGCAGTAAATGTGAAAAAGGGCCAATAAGGAAAGAAAGGAAAAGCAAATGAGTAAAGAATCTGATAGTTTTATTGAAAGCATAGAAATTGATGAAAATATTATAGAATTAAATAACGGTTTAAAAAACTGTACGGAGCAAAATTACGCTGTTACTGAATCACGTAAAGAAGATGAATCTAGTGATTTTATTACAAGCATGGAATTTGAAGAGAGTATAGACTCAGGTAATAATTCAGAAAATAATAGTAATAGTCTCAATGATGTTAAATCACTTAGGGAAATTGAATTAAAAGAAATACTAAATAATATGAAAAGCAAATTTTCTTCTTTGCCGAAAAATGACCCATTAAAGCTGTGTATTCTTACCTTAGCCCCACTGTCCTGGAGTGAAATCAAAATAGTTTCTGAATTCGGAACAACTTGTCATATGGCAAAACAATCTAAAAAAAGGTAATTATACAGAAGCGCTACGATACTTCTTATTGCCTTTAAAATCGATTATGTTGTTCTTCTGGTCATATTGAAGAAGAATATACATAAATGCCGGGCGCGGAAAGCATTATTTAGCTATTATGTCTATTATATCTAAGCTATTATGGTAAAAGGGTCTAGAAAACATCTAGAAGTCTAGAAGTCTAGAAGAAGAGTCTAGAAGTCTAAAATCTAGAAGACATAATACCATATCATTACCTGTCGTTTCATCAGGATATTCAAACGTACAATTTTAATTTTTTTTTTAACTTTTGTAAAATTATTTTTTTTATTTGATTTTCTAACATTTTTTTTTGCTCTTTTACTTTGATTTTTTTTTGATTTTTTAGTTTTGTAAAATTTTATTTTTATTTTATTTTTTACCATTTTTTTTTTATTTTCTAACATTTTTTTTCTAACTTTATTTTTATTATTTGTTAACATTTTTCATCTTTTGAGTTTTTTGTATGGTAGATGAGTTCAGGTGAAATTTTGATGCCTAATAATCTATTAAATTACCGTTAATTTATTTAACAAAATAAATTGGAAACAGGTTAAACAGGTTACAAAACATGTTTAAACAATTTAAAATTTTATATCATTCACGATATTTGTTATCTCTTCAGTTATATTAGTATTATCAATCTCATCGGCAGCAGAAAATTATTATTAAAGTTAAATTTATAATGTGGTTTTAATTGAAACATAAGTGATTTTATAAATAGTGGAAGCAAAATATACGTATACATCTAAGTATACGTAAATCCTAATTATACAAAATTACTTCAGTTAGTTGTACTTGTACAGGTAGTTAGTTGACACAAGTCCGTGTAGCGGATTAATCGGCTGCGGTTTTTTATCTTTAGGTAAGTAATTTTTAATTAATAAGTAAGTATTTTTAGGTGAGTAATTTTTAATTAATAAACTAGATATCGTGGTTTCATAAATATTTATTATACTGTATGACTCGCCCTTTATGAAAGGACAGTAGACTTTTTTAGAGTAAATATTTTTAAGACATGCTAAAGAGTATATTATGTTTGTAAAACTTGATTGGCTTGATCTAAGATTTAATTTCTGTGGTCGCCTGCGAGTTGAAAAATGATTTAATTGATCATTCTTCCATATATAATATATTCTTATCTAGTTATTTATAGAATATTTGTCAGCTCTTTCATTCACTCTCACGTGACTTTTGCGGGTTCTGCTGCGTTATCATTGCATCACATAAACGTCAATCAAACATAATTACAGTTAATAGCGAATAGCTATCTATCTCTATCTATCTATATTATATTATCTATATTATATTATCTATCATATTATCATTTTTTTCAATCTACAGAACGTACTACAGAACAGCTGTTGAAATTATTTAATGGATATAAATGTATAAGATTTGCCTAAACTTGTTTATTTCATGGTGAAATTTAAAAGCAATTACATATTGTTATCAGTGAATTTATTAAGTATAGCCCAAAATTAAATATCTTCATTTCATGGTGAAATTTAAAAGCAATTACATATTGTTATCAGTGAATTTATTAAGTGATTAAAAGATTACGTGATTAAGTGAAAATTAATATTCAGTGAAATTAACTTAATTCAAATATCATTAATATGAAATTTTACGAATTTCTAGCAATTATTGAAAATGAAGAACAGTTACTACATTATCTAATTAGTCATAACGTTATTCGTAATGAAATAATTTGTCGTGATTGTGGTTCATTACTGCAATTACAACGGGACAAATTATGTTTTCGGTGTTGATTTTTAAGAAATGCGTTCTGTACGCAAGCAAAAACGCCGTCAAGTTCGGTGTCAATTTTTTGCAAGTGCATTCACGGGAACGTGGTTTAAAAATATGAAAATTGATATTACGACAGCTTGTCGTTTAATTGCATATTTTTTATACTGCAAACCACCACATCAACAAAAAATAGAAAAAGAGCTTGGAATATCGCCAATAACAGCAGTTGATTGGATTTCATTTTGTAGAGAGGTATTTATCAATCATTTGTTCAAATGGAAAAAATAGCATTTTTAAATATATTAAGATTATTATTCTGCATTAAGGTTTGTCTTTTTTGGGTCACATCACAATCAAACCAGATTGGAGGTTTTGGACATATCGTGTTTCTCAACTTAAACACGAAAAGGAACCGGTTCATATGTAAAAATAATTAAAAATATTTTGATGATTTTTAAAAAAAAATCGGCAGTGACAACCGTTATGTGGAGTACGTCAAAAAATTATAAATAATTAGTACTATAACTACCTGTAAGGATATTTCGGTTTTTCTTGTCGTTTAAGAGATAATTAGATTTTTCATTCTAGTTTCATACAAATTTTTCGTAAAAAAATTAAAAGCCCTTCGTTTTTGGGCAGAATTGATTCGTGTATCATTTTTGTATAACTAACTAATAGAAGCGATATCCGGTAAGAAATCTAGCACTTGCCGCCCTAGATTCCTATGTCTATGAAAGACGATTTTCAGCCCACCGTGCGCCGGGTGACTAGCTCCAGCTAGTATTATTATAAAAAATAAAATTTATATTAAAATTTAACCTTAAACTTTCATAAAACATGAAAAAATGGGTGTTAACATTTGTTTTTTTTATTTTTAAAAACACTGTTTTTCAGAAACCCTATTCCGTAGAAAGAGAAATTCATAGTTCCTGAATAGTTTTTCTTCATTTAAGCAATTCATTGTGTAAAATGGTTCTTGATTCGTGTATATTGAGATCAATACGAGAATAAGATTTATGATTCATTCACCTTTTTGACTGATTTACTTAAATTGAGAAAATAATGCTTATTTGATACGATTTTTCCTTGCTTATTTTGAGAATAATATTGTCAATAGGAGTAATAGGACCATCAAAATTTTTAGTTATAAATGCTTTTGAAAGAATTTTTGTTAATATTATTCTGAATTAGTTTGAGTTTAAATTTCAAGATAATAATACATGATCCAAAGTATGTGCTGCAAAATGTAATTTATAGTGCCAAATAAACAAAGTACGGAGGAAATATATTGTATAATTTACGGTATGTATAGTGACTAGAAGGGCCCGGCGTGCTTCGCTACGCTTATAAATAAAGTTTTTGCGTAGACATTTTGTTGACGTAGAAGCAATGATTTCAAAAAGTGGTAATGAGAAATGCTAGCATATAATTTTTAATTTTTCTTTTTAAATATATGAATGAAAAATAATCAAAACTCTAGCTGATCAGATCGGATATATGAAAAATTAGCGATCAAATAAGTTTTCAAGTAAGCTTATTTGATCACTAACTTATTTGATCGCTAATTTTTCATATATCCGAACTGATCAGCTAGAGTTTTGATTATTTTTCATTCATATATTTAAAAAGAAAAATTAAAAATTATATGCTAGCATTTCTCATTACCACTTTTTGAAATCATTGCTTCTACGTCAACAAAATGTCTACGCAAAAACTTTATTTATAAGCGTAGCGAAGCACGCCGGGCCCTCCTAGTCATCATAAATATCATTCATAAAATATCATTCATAAAATCAATATTATTACGCATATTACGCATATAATCTCTTTTATTCCGACGACTCGAAAACCATCCTTTGTTTAAAGACAAAAGACGACTGAAATGAATGAGAAAAAAAAGTTTCGTTTTTGTTGTTCGTTGTTCGCTAATATATAAAAAAGAAAATATAAAAAAATAAAATAAATTTTTAATTTCGTTTTTATATGTATGTAAACTTATAATGCATATGTATATAAAAAGTTTTCCGTATATAATAACTTTTTTATTTATGATCCGATTTGTGTGAATCCGAATCCGATTATAGGTTACACTAATATCAGTTAGCTGTGAAAATTTGAAATGAATCCATCTGCGAATAAAAAAGCCTTAGGCTCCACAAAGTTTTGATCTAGCGTATTAATATATAAGAAGATTGTTATTATATTTTTTTATCATATTTTACATATATTGTGATATTAATTAAACAGTGTTAGTTTTAAATTTCGTAATACGGGTCACTCGGAAGATAACCTAATTGAAGTACGCCGAAATTAATGGTGCTTTCTGTTTTTTTAAATTAGAATAAAAAAAGTGTTAGTGTTTTTTCAAATTAGCTTAAAAAAATTGAAGATTTTTGATTTTGTATAAAAAATGATATTTTTATTAAAACGACATTTTATTCCAAGCCAATATTTAAAAGCATTAGTTTGGTTTCGTCTCTGTTGCCTCGTTTGCAAACAACATGAAATTAACACTGTGGTTAATAATAATTAATTAGTATTGATACATTTAAATTTATTATTTCGATTTCGAACTTATCATTTCCAGTGCCTTAACAGGCATTTCATTTAAGGCATTACATTACAGGCATTACATTTTCCTCTAAAAGCAGGAGTGTTTTTGTTCTGCCTTATTATAACAGTTTCTTTAAAAATGGTTTATATTTTAAAATATTTGATTAAGTATTATAAAAATTTGTATTTATTATAGGTTGATTATATGAGGCAAATTTCCAGAATTTCGGAGCGCAATAAATAATTTGTGTTTTTCGCTACAGTCCAATTGGAGATGGTCAGTCAACCAATCAAGTTTTATAAAATTATGTTAAAGATTCAAATGCTAAAACAGCGGATAAATTGATCAGGTATGAATATTTACTTAATATGAATAACGTTATATTAATGCCAAAACATTTTCATATTTTCTTCATTAAAAAACATACAAGTGCTTAAATCATTGGACAACGCAGTTACACTGCTATTTAGAGCTACTGAGGTTATGGGAGTAAAAATCGTAGTTTGGAATCTGCAGACAAAAATTCATTACATCATGCATCTCAGAAATTAGCGACCACAATTTAATTGCATCAAAACAAAACTAAAAAAATTTGAGATATGGTAAACAGAATTTGAGATATATGGTAAATTTGATATTGTAATATTATTTATAATTAGCTTTTATTATGAACTTGTGCTCTCTATTTTTAATTTTAATAATTTAAAATTTTTATTGTTTAAGTTAGGTTAGACTACATTAAATTTATTTAGCTTGAAGTTTATTTAGTTAGTTTTAAATATTAATTTGTACGAAATATTCTTTGGTTTGTGTATTTATAAATAGACATTAACAAGTTAATTCAAATTTATAATTTTCACTAATGAATGTAATTTCTTCATATAATAAAAACAATACATATTTGTGAATAAAGAATAAAACAATATTAAATAAAATTATGAGTTTTGATTTCTTATTTAAAATAGTTTGCATTTGAAAATAATTCCAAATCTCTCTCATTATTGTTAAAATAAGAATGCATTCTTAAGAATATGTAAATTTGATTCTCAGTACAACAACAAGAAGAACATATCAAGCATTGCTGTCTCATTTCAAGCATTATAGAGCATCAATTCATATATAAATATATGGTTCAGCTTGAGAATTATTGTACTTGCTTTAAGAATATTTTGCAATATTTTGTTCTTGAAAGTAGATAAGATATTCTCAAAATGAGTTTAATTTAGTCATAATGTAACAAATTTCAACAAATAATACCCTCGTATTTAGTATACTTTTTCTCAAAATGAGTTTAAACTGTAAAAAGATTAACAGTTTTTAAATTACATTGAATCAAGTATTCTTAAAAATATTAAATATATTCACAAATGGAGTATAGTTTTGAAAACGGTTTATGATTTTATAAATCATAGATTTATCATATTGAGAATAATGGGCGATATGTATAAAAACTAGTAAACACTAGTTAAACTTTACTACCTAGTTTAATACAAAATTGCTAGTATAGTAAAAAATTGGTTTGAGTATGAACTAAACTAGGAGGATAGTATTAAAAAACATCGCACTAGATTGTTGCTATGGCGTTTACTAGGAATTTAAATAACAAACTTTTTTGAGTTGTCAAATAAATAACTTATTTGTGATATATCTTCGTATATATTTCCAGTTTATCTATTTATTTAGTAAATTTGTAGAACTTTATGTTAATAATTATAAGAAGAAGTTCAATATTAAAATATTCATTTTATTTTATATTTTTGTGTTTGTTTACATGGAAGTGAAATAAGTTGTTTTACTGAAGAAAAAAAATCTTTATTCAGAACCCGTATTTAAGTAAAAATTTCTTCTAAAACTTCGAAACCTTTTATGTTTGATCTTTCATTAGTCAGACATGCAAGAATGAAGATGCAGCCCAATTTCTTTTCAGAACAATTGGCGATAGACTATTTGTCATAAGAGCTTTGAAGGTTTTCGTAGATTTGATACGTAATCTTTTGTAGATTGCTTTCAGCTATCAGATGGCAATTTGTGTATTGTTTTTGAGATTTTCCTCTACGTTTTTCCAATGTTTTGGGGTGTAAAATTAACTGATTGAATTCGTTGGCGTATTTCTTATTATTAGTCATGGGCATGCCGTGAATCGTTTTTATTACGTTTCTGATTTGAAACTGCGGCTTACACAGTCTTTTATTTTTGCGATGAATCATTGGTTCCACCGCTCAAGCAACACACTGTTTTGTCTTATTTAATGAGCTTATTACAAATGTGTGATAATCGAAGGCGCTCCTCTTACTAGCGATGGTATGCCTTGGCAATGAGTATATCGAATTATTCTAGAAACATTTGTTTTGATAAATTGATGCCTCGTGGCTTGGTGCAACAGGCTGCCGGGAGTATAACCAAATGTGTGTTAACTATGTTCACTAAATAGTTGACATCACTAATGACTATTGAATACAAGAATTACTCCTCTGTTCTATCATAATTCTTGCAAATAACATGTAGTTCTCAGCATTAATATTTATATTTGGATTAATTTGTATTCGTTACAGTTAAACTATAAGGAAATGCAATTGTTAGGTTTAGTATTTTTCCTGTTATAATTTGGTATCCGGCTTTTATTTTGGTTGCTATTGAATATGTTAAAGACACAAGGGGATTTAAAACTCTAAAATTAGCGAAAAACGTTTCTTTAGTCTGGTAAAGTTAGAATGACAGTCTTGAGAACGATAAACGAAAAGAACTTTTGCTGTTTAAGAACTATGCTTTCGAAAACAATCTAGAGTTTCTCAAGTGCGAAAACTTAAAACATTGAATGTGCTTTGGGCCACACTAGAACGGGAGAAAAGAAGATGAGTTTGAGGTGTTCTTATATTAGAGTGGTTCTTATATTAGAGTAGTTCTTATGAAAATTTTAGAATTTTTATGCTTTCATAGACTCAAAGGGCTTAAAATAAATTTTAATCTTTGTTTTGCTTGATTTGATTTTGTTTTGCATCTTTGACTTTCATATCTTTATCTTGATATAAATCTCCGTCACCTTGCCATTTAGGTTTCTTTAACAAATAACATGGGGGGTTGGCATTGAATAAAATAATCAAGTGGCGATTCTAGTCAAAGTACATTAGACGAGCCAGTCCCAACTACCCTTGCAATAACATTGACATGGGCCAAAAATGTGGGTTAGAAAATAATCCTGCAAAAACAGTAGTGATTCTTTTTGCCAGGAAGCAGAGAATCCCTGATATTGGCTCCCTTGCTCTGGAGGGAAGTGATCTTGCACTTGCAGAACTAGCAAAATACCTATGTTCGTGCTGAATACCTAGGTGGACTCACCTGAAAATCAAATATCACAGAAAGAGCCAAAAAAAGTTACAGTAGCACTATCTATACTCATGTAAAAAAGCCATGGAAAAATATGGAATCTTGCACCTCACATATCCCAATGATTTTACATCTCGGTGATCAGACCGATCTTAATGTACGGTGTGATCATATGCTGGGCTGCAATTTCTAATGCTTCAACCCAGTAATGCTTCTCCATAATCTACCCTTTAATGTGCTAGATCAACAGATAACATGAAAATCAACTCTTTGACTCAGCTATAGGGATATGAAGCAGTTGTTCTGGATTTATTGATTCCAAGCATCTGATAGATTTTTGAAATATTGTAGATTCAAAATTCCTTTCTTGATCTGTATGAATCTAATTGCTTATTGCTGCTTCAGTTATTATGGTTCTTGATTCCTGATTGGTATTGGACACACACCTCTGGCCACTTGCTAAAATAATTCATTATGACTAGCACATATTTGTTGATGCTATCAGTAGCCGGAAATGGTCCAGCTACATTCATTGCTCCCATATTATACTGCCTCATATTACCATAACTTCTTCGTATAGGTCCTTTTGCAGTAGCTATTCCACGACACCATTCCACTACCAATTGACATGCTCCTGACCAATAAAATCTACGTCGTGCTTTGTCAAGGGTTTTGTTAATACCCAGGTGACCGCCACTGGTCCTCCATAACATTTTTTTAAAAACTTGAGGCATTTTTATTTTTGGGACTACTACTAACATTGATTATTTAACTGTACCCTTAGAACTTACAGAGGCTGTTCCATTATGACAAATATGACACTGTCTAGGTTTTTCTCCTTTTTCACTTACGTAAGCCTCACGTCAATAATGTTTTCCTAGCTTTCGGCCCGGTTACAGTGCTTGCATTCTACCTGGCATTCGTTAACATTTCCATGTGCATTTCCTGTTCGATGTTTAATGTCAAAATCATAAGCCTGTAAGCGTTTGATCCATCGTGCTCCCTAACCCGCTGGATATTTAAATTGTAATAAACAACTCAATGCTCCATGATCACTACTCAAATGGAATTACAAGTGTTTGTGGAAATGTTTCACACATAGCACTATAGCCAGCAATTCTTTGTGGGTTGCACAATGATCCCTTTCTCGCTTGGACAGTGTCTTCGAGTAATAAGGTATTACTTTCTCTTTCCCATCAATTTCATCGATTTCTTTTCCCCTCCTCCTATACCATCATTGCTGGTATCAGTATTTAATATAAATTTAAGATTGCATAGGATAAACCAGAACTGGTGCAGATCATAATCTTAATTGAAGTTCCATAATCGTATCGTCTTGCTTTTCGATCTATTCAAATGCTTTATCTTTTCTTGGAAGTTTATGTAGGCTCTTAGCAATATAATCAAATTCTGGTATAAAACGTCGGTATTGTACAATCATTGAAAACTGCAAAGCTCTGATAAATCTTTTAACTTTAACATACAACAAACTAGAAGTTTCTATCTTTAATAGAACCGAATTTATGAATTTTTTAAAAATAACTCGACTAGCCAAAAATCACGAAATTCTCGATATTTGGAACCGCTATATTTTCCAAAAAAAAATCCACGTATATATCGAATAATCCTCGAATACGTTTATCTTTTTATTCGTAGCAAATTTTTTTCAAAAATATCAATGCGTTAGAAATATTCACGATTTTCACATGACAAAAATATTTGTTAAAAATTTTAAGGATAACTTTCTCCCTTAGTTTTAATTTTTAAAAAATTTAAAATCGATTTTCCGATTTTTTTAAATTTATTTCAAAATATACACTTTCAATTAATTCTCACCGCGTGATGGAAGTAGTATATGTGAGTGCTAGAGGGCACTGTAGGCAAAAAAACACAGTTTTCATGCAGCTTTAAAACTTTATGATTTTTTTCTCGGAAATATCAGCATGTAGGCATATTTTGTATGTGACAATTTTGACCAAAAATTTTTACGTAAATCACTTCTTATTGACATGGGTCGCGTTAAACCTTCATCCGTCTCATTTGCTAATCATTTTGCATGTTTCGCATTCCGCCGACACTTGAACGATTATTTAAAAGCCAAAGTGTATAAGCACATAAAATTTGGAAAAAAAACGTGCAAGATTGGGCCGATTCTGCTTCAGCTATTTCAAGAAGAGTAAATTACTATGTCTTAAAAGTTTACTATTTCTAAAGGTGTCTAAAATTTACTGTTCCTTCACCCGGTTTACGCAATTTGTAAACTCTACATGCACGAAAACATATTTCATCTTCCAAATCAGAATAAAAAAACCAATAAATTCAATACATTTGTCTTGTTTTCGAATTCATATCACATCTCAAAAAGAAAAAACTATAAATTAACAGCCTAGTAATAGTTTTAGTGTGCTAAATAAGACACTAGGTTTGATTATAGTATATACCAGCATAGATCCAGCAAATTTTGGTTTTTATGCATACCAAACATAGCAAACACTCAAAAACAAAACAATTCGATGTTTTTTTTTTAGCAAGCTAGTAAAGTAAAGTTTCGAATACTTTTTTATGCATACGAAAACTAGTAAACACTTAAAAAACTGTATTTACTTGAATCATGTTGTATATTCTCAATTTTAGAGTTTTACCGAACAGCCTTAAATTCAAATATCACAACAATAGATAAAAGAACTCATTGTTCTCTTCATTTAACCCATTTCGATCCTCTGTTCGTTCCATCGAACAGTGAAATTTTTTTTTTTCTAAAAAATTTTTACCTATGATGGTAATAGTAATTCATGGGGCGCTTAGTATGGTTAGCTCCTTTGATGTGTTGTGTATTCGACAAAGAAATTCTATGGTGGCTTAAGCCTCCCCTTTCTACCACAACCCCTCTTGCAAAACACCCTTGTTTTTAGACATATTTTTGAATAATTATATAAAATACTAAACGAACAAAAATCGAAAAACTAATGATGACGAGTTTGTGCCGATGGATGAGATTACTCATAGAAATAGTTTTCATATTTAGTGGAAACATTGAGGTGCTTCCAGATATACGTTAAGCTAAGTGTTCGTTTCATCGAACACTGGTACGAACCCTAGAATAATCAAATTTTGTTATCGCTATTTTGAAGAAAATAGACGTTTATTATTTCGTGTGATTTTGTTTTGTTAAAATTGAGTATTTATACATAAAAAAGGGTAAGTACTGATTTCATATAGAACATTTGTTTTAACGTTCATTCTTTGCATCGTATGTTTATTATTTGTATATAATTTGAAATTATATAATGTCGCGACAAAAGCTTTTGACAATGCGTGAATTGCAACAAATTATTGATAACGAAGTGAAGATGAAGAAGTTGAAATATTTCTAATATTAACATTCTTCCGCCTGATCGGGTAGATGAATTAAGCGATGAAGAAGATATTGATAATAATTTTATACTTTTGAATCCTGATGTTAATTGTAATATTTTTGGCGATGTGGATGGGTGTGTTTAAGTTGAAACTTCAAAAAATACTGTTGAAGATACTGAAAAAAATTAGTTCATCGTTGAAGAATCCCAACCTGGACCATCTAATCATCAAGAACCAAGACAAAAGAAAGCAAAATATGATTATAAACCATTAACTTCTTTTGATAAACCAAAATGGTCCAGAAACCGAAACCGAAAACAAGTTAAATATAAGATAGCACCTTACCCTGCACCTTTAGCTGATATGAAAACCAAGCTATGTGAAAAATTAAAAGATTTATCACCTATTGAATTATTCAACAAGTTTTATGATGATGAAGTATTGAGTCATATAATAACTGAAACTAATATATATGCTTCCCAGGTAAACAGTGAATTTCGTTTGGATGTTGTGCGGTTGAAAAGATTTATGCGCATTTTATCAGTATCAGGAGATCATACGTTACCATCAATCCCAAATTATCGGTCTTCAAAACAATCGTTGGGTTTGCTCATGGCCAAACAAGCAATGACACGGTCTGAATTTTTGCATATCAAAAGGTTTATTCACTTTGCAAACAATAACAATTTGGATAGGAATGACAAAATGGCAAAGGTAGTTGTTTGAATATTTACATGTCTAAACGAGAATTTTGGAAATTAAAATGTGTTTACATATCTTTTTTTATTTTCTTCCAGTTCGTCCTTTTTTGATATAATTAATCGAAAATTTATGCAGTTTGGTATATGGTCCGATCTCTTGTCAATTTATAAGCAAATGGTTCCATATTTTGGACGTCATAGCTGCAAGATGTTTATATATGGCAAACCAATTCGTTTTGGCTACAAGCTATGGTGTCTTTGCTCTGCTAAAGGCTACCTATTTAGCTTTATACCTTATTGTGGACAAAGTGACAATTATAATACTTATGTTGGACTTGGTACGGATGTTGTGTTTAGATTATTTCAAAACGTAGAGTTTCCTAAGAATCACGAGGTGTTTTTTGACAATTACTTTACAAGCTATCATTTGCTATGTTTATTGGCTGAAAAAGGAATATGTGCCGCTGGAACTGTCCGTAGTAATCGTTTTGCAAGTGGAGGAAATAACTTAAAAACTGGAAAAGCTTTGCCTCGTGATCAACATGACTATATGTTTGATTCGACTAATAAAATTACTTTGTGTCGATGGCAGGACAACAAAGAGGTGACCTACATGTGGCTACAGATGTAAAGGTAATATTACCCATGGTAAAATTACCGGTAAGATTGGTAATATTACGTAATATTACTTAGGCTTGGTAAAATTGGTAAAATTGCAATAAAATTTTATTAACCTTTATTTAATAAAAATCAAAGTTTGCGATTTTTTGTAGAATAATAGAATATTTATTACAATAACAAGAATATTTATCACAACAAGATGCCTCTGAAAACCTTGATCTTAGTCCAAAATGCATCTGAGGTATTGTATACATTTTTAAACAGCTGTAGATTGAGGCCATCCGAGGTTATTGATTCCAGCAAATGATTTCATTTCAGATGATATGCAGTTCGGCTCAGCAATATATCTTTGTGCAGTACCCACTGGTGAGCAATTGATACGAATAAAAGAGTAAATCTTATGGATTTCATCGGTACACTGCGGTGAACTGTTTTTTAATTGCAGTACGTGGTGTGACAAATCAAGTGAATTAAAAACATTCTGTTGGAAAAACAAAATGCTTCATTGGCTCTATAGCAGTTGCGGTATAGACGGATTTCTATATTATTTCTTCGCTTGGAATGTCAGATTGAATAATTTTGTGAAGTTCGTAGATGTCTTTATTGTTGGCCGCAAGTATAGTTCATTTTCTCACAAATCGTGATTCTTATATAGTAAGTTAGAATATTTGGAAATAATTTGAAAGTAATTTGTTTCGCGTTGCAATGTTACTTAAACGAAGCAGCAACAGCAGCAGATCGATAGAATTCTCAAACGGTTAAGAACACACAACGCAACGAAACATTATCAACCCTTCATTGTAAATTTTTGTTTCGAGTTTGAGAAAAAAATTTTTTTTTGCTATTTGCCTTTTATATTTTTCCCATGAATGAAACAATGAAACAATGCACGAATTAGATTTTGATTGTTGCCCGCGTAATTAATGTATCTATCCCATCGTCGGTCGTGGCATATGTGGAGTGACACGTCACACGTTTACTGCCGTTGACAATTATCAATGCTGAAAAAACGTTGAACCAGGCTCATTTTCCAACCACATGCGATAAAAGTAGTATCTATCTAGATTGGGATGTATCGCATATAGTTTGAACATATATTAAGTTTCAATGAATATGCTTGGTTTTCTGTAGACTCTCTTTTTGAATTTGTGCCGTTCAAATGTTTTTATATTTTTCATTCCAATACGTAAACATTTTCGAATATAATATTGTCCTTACAAACGCATAACTTCGACATAACAGTGAAGAAAGCAGTTATCGTTGTAGCCAGTTGGTCCAGACTTTGTTCCATTTTTGCAGATATGCAAACAACGTGTTGTCCGTTTTCCTGCTAAGCATAAACAACAGCCGATTTTCGTATATTTAACTCCATAAAAATATATTTGATTTGCATCTAATGTTTTTATAAACTATAGAAATGATTGTGATATGGTCGTACATTTTGAATTAATTAAAAATGCAACCATAACTTAATTTTTTTATCCAGTTTTATATTTTACCTATTTTACCAATTTTACCAATCTTACCGGTAATTTTACGGTAAAATTACCATAAAAATATTTTACCGGTAAATTTACATCTGTACATGTGGCTACAAATTATGACCAACTATTACCTCTACATTCTGTTGTCCGCTGGGAAAAAACCAGAGACAAAAAAATCAAATAAGAAGTCAAAACAAATACACTACGATCAACCGGCAATGCTTTATAACTATAATAAAGGTATGGGATCAGTAGACCTGCATAACAATGGTGTTCAAAACTACCGTGTAAACATTTGTGGTAAGAAGTGATATTGGCCGCTATGGATTTCTACACTTAATTCTTCAATGGTCAATGCATGGAAGTTACACTGTCTCATCGCAAAATATAAGAATGAAAAAACATTGAGCCAAACTGACTTCAAGGTAATTCTTTCCTTCAAGGTAAGCCTTTTATTAACAAATGGCAATATAACAAATATCATTTATCAGACGTTTCTGGTGAGCACATTATTGTGCGTCAACTTGAAAATAAGCCTCGTAGGTGTCAAGTAAAAGGAGGTGGCAAACCCACAATTTTCAGGTGTCAAAAATGCAATAAGCATATTCATATAGATTGTTTTAATAAATTCCACTTTATCTAAATCAAATAAAAATCTAAATTAAATCATAAAATTATTTAAAACATAAATTTTTTGGTGCGTTTTTATATATGTAGACTCAGCGCCAGCGTTCGATGAAACGAACAGTAAACTTTTCCATTTTCCAGGAAAACGGTAAGAGATTATTTATTTTCTATCTCAGATTCGGGCTTACGAGCATCAAATTACTATAAAAAAGTATTTGGTTTTATCCTGAAAAATAGTTTCTGCAACTCGGTTCGAAATGAGTTAATGAACAAATTTTGTTGCTCAAGTTGCTCCATCTTCGTTTTTTTGGGAAGATGATGTGTCAAACTAAAAATTCAATTTTTGATTATTCCATGCTTTAATTCTAAAGCAAAAAGATTGCCTTTTATTTTTCGTCAAAGTTCAATAGTAAAATTAAGATAGATATAAAAACTATAATATTTACTAAATAAAAAAAAGGTTACTACAATTAAATCAATGCATAAACTAAATTAAATGGTTGTTTTTTTATTAAAATATCAATTTGATGTGCTTAAATTATATTGTACCAGAAAAACCAAATTTTCATCTGGATTCGTCAATAGTTTTTGTGAGATACATAATTTGTGCTGTGCAAAGCTGGTACTGAGCAATGCTATTCATAATTAATACTCTGAGCATTGCTATTCATAATTAATACCAGGAAAAAAAGAACAACAAGATCAACTATAATATATGCATATAAGTTTTAACATCAAATTACAGCAATAATAATCGTGGTTTTGGATGTATAGCAATTTTTTCCTACTCAAAACGATTACGTAATTAGTCAATTTTGGGTGGAATATGGAAAAAACCGGAATTCATAATATATAATGGAAGGCCAGCAAGTAGTAACATTAGCCTACCTATAAAATATTTTTTGGGATCAAGTAAATACAATCAAGGACATTGCAGTTCTCTAAGCAATCATATCAAGAAAAATTAAGGCCAATGGACATCAATTAGCTGTAAGTCATTTTTATTGTTAATTTTTGTATACAGTTAGTTTTTTTTTTAGCTGGAATATTAAATTTTTTATATGAATTTGTAAAGCCCTTAGTTGGTAAGAGATTCCGAGGGTGGATTAGTCTGATGACATACTGTTAGTAGCATTGTAATAAACGTATTTTCGTATAATAATCGCTGGCAATATAGATTTTAGGTTTAACTTTGTGGGAAAGGTCCAATGTAACATATTAGCGCTATATTCTTCAAATGAGAATAAACTGAGAATAGTTATGCTTAGCACACATTTAAGCAACTATTATGCACAGTCTTATATCTATTATACTTAAATTGAGCAATCTTTTCTTTCAGTGTAACTTGGATCTCTGCACTACTCTTTTCTATCTCATCTGGATACGCAAGTGATATTTTTTATCATCAACTACACCGAGGATCAACTCGGTGTAGTTGATGATAAAAAATACCAGCTACCAAAGCCACAATGTTATTTTGAAATAAATTAAAATGTAGTTTTGTTTAAACTTAAAAATAACACCGGCACACAAAAAAAAACAAAGTGGTCTATACTTTAAGCGCTACCTATCTACGGGCATGTTTTTCGACCTGCGGAATACGAATTTCAAGTCTGTTTTAGCCGTCCACTCTCCAATTTCGAATTGCGGAAAACCGTCAAAAAAAGCGAAAATTGGATGTTTTGGTAAAAAAAAAATTTGGGGATCTAAGACAAGGTCAATTTTCATGTATTTTGATCTCGTGAAATCAAAAAATGTATTAAATAGAGCTTACAAGATTTTTTTCAATTTTTTTGAGTGTTTGAAATTTTTTGAGTGTTTGAGAGGAATCTGGACCCAATATATTACAGATTCAGATTACGGAGATCGAATTACAAGAAAATCCTCCTCGATCCAAGACTACAAGATTTTTTCAATCAAAATAATTAAAATTTTTTGCGATTTTTGTAATTTTGAAGGGTTTTTTTTACAATTTTCTCGGATTTAAAACAGCTTATGACCTAAGCACACTTAAAATTAGTATTCACGAGATCAAAATACATGAAAATTGAGCTTGTCTTAGATCCCCAAATTTTTTTTTATACAAAAACATCCAATTTTCGCTATTTTTCACGGTTTTTCGCAATTCGAAATTGGAGGGTAGACGGCTAAAACTGACTTGAAATTCGTATTCCGCAGGTCGAAAAACATGCCCGTAGATAGGTGGCACCCAAAGTACAGACCACTTTGTTTTTTTTGTGTGCCGGTGTAACCATTAAGTAAAACTCTAATGAATTAAATAAACTTTATTATTAAAGAGAGTTGACAAGTTGATATGTGTTAAGAGTAATGAGAAATTATTTTAAAACGATAAAGCTAAATGTAATTCTTTTTTGTTAATGAATCTAATAAACAGTAATAAAATAGTTTTGTGTGTTTTTCCAAGAATTTTCTTATAACCACATTTCAGTATCGGGATTTATAGTACAGTCATTCATAAAAAAAGGGAAAACAAACGGAAGATTATAAAGAAAAAACATGTTCACGTTTCACTCGACTTTCACTGACTGTTTCGTTTTATTCAACGTTTGTGAAAACTCGTATTTTTTTAATAAAAAAAATATTTAAATGTACAGTGGCACAGATAAACGTCATAATTAAAAAAAATTATTATTGAATTTGAAAATTGTTATTTTTAGAACAAAATTGAAATAGTCCTGGCGTAACAAAATAGTTTAAAAGACTTTATATAATAAAACTAAAAAATCAATCGATTTATTTGAATTTCCTTCTGTATAATTAAACGTTGCTGGCAAATTAAATTTGTTAAATTCCGAATTGGTTTTATGGTTTAAAAATCCACTTTAGATATTTTGACGTTGCTGTCAAATTAAGTATGCTAAATCGTTTCGAATAGGTTTTATATACTTAATTAAAATGGCGGCGAATAAGTAAGTCTACATAAATAAGTTTCAGATAAGTCGGCGTTTAGAATACAGCCTTAGTACGTGATTGATAATTTAATCGAAAATTAGGTAGTGATCTTATATCCACACAAATTGCACAACTTGCACAAATTGCTGTTTTTATATTAACTGCGGCAAGTGTTGCGTGCACAATTGCTGTTCTTTAAATTACAATTTGTGCAATTTACACAAAAATATTTCTTGTGGCAGAAAAAAAATATTTGTGCAGGTTTTATTTTGACGGAAGTTATGTCAAAATAAATAATTTAGGTTATGTAAACAAATTCAAATTCGTGCTAAATATTGTTTATTTTTTTATGATTCAGAGCTAATATAATTAAAAATTTGGATAAGTTGTATAAGTTGTATAAATTTCGATAAGTAATAGTTGTAAAAAAAAAATGGTGCTAATATCGTTAAACATAAACAATGTACAAATTGTATTTGAGGTTTCGCCGGAACAAGTACATGATTTGTCGGCAAGTAAGTTTAAAATTAACATTCGTTATAATTTATTGTAGGTAATAAATAAAACTTTTTTTTAGATTTAAGCACTGGACAAGCAGACTTCGAGTTTTTATTATAAGACTCAAACCGAAGGGCGCCTTATTCCGTTTAACATTTTGTAACGTCGGCCCTACGTTCAAATAAAAACATTTCATCCATTTCAAATCATTTTAAAATAAATTCTCTTTCAATCAAAATAAAGATTCAAAAATTCGAATTCAAATTTAACAGAATTCAGCAAAATATAAATTTCCCTAAACGCTATAGAACAAAACAACACATAAGAGACAACGAACATTGAACGAAACAAATATTACAACTGGCAACGCTATTTTTTTGGTTGAAGAGATGTGACGCGCACTAAAATTTTTTTTCAATCAAAAAAATTCATTCCGTGTTTGATCTTCAAACGATACAAAAACTAAAAGTTTGGCTCTATGAGAGAAAAGTTTTTTTAAAAATAAAAATTAAAATAAATCATAAAAAAAAATGGTACAAAAATTTAGATTCCAAAGTTGCTATCTAATGTATAAAGATCAACATTAATTTTTTTAAATCAACAAGATCATATTTATTCTAAAAAAAAATACTTGAAGAAAAAAAATAATAAATAAAACAAAAGAATCACAGTTAATGTTAAGACTAATAAGTCGAATTATGACTAATAACTAATAACATATCAAAACACAAGACTTAACGAAAATTACAATTGGCAACCTTGCGATTTTTGTTTTGGTTAAAAAAACAAGGTACTGTGGCAAGTCACTATGACTTTCTTTTTTTTTTTCTAATCAGAATTCATTCGATGTTTGACTTGAAAATAATCAAAATGCACTCTAAGTTTGTTGTCTCAAATATGAAGCACATTTTCATAATCTAAAAAAAAACAAAAATATAAAATAAGAAAACTTTTTGATTGTGTTAAATTTTAATCTAGAATTTTATCTAGAAGTTGATAGTTAATGTTTTCTTTGGAGAAAGATAATAAACAAATTTAAAAAAAAAAATATAAACCAAAAAGAACAAATGTTTTTGTGTTAATTACCAGTGAATAAAAATTATAACGAATGGTGAATAATTGCATTGTATCTTTCAGTTTATTCAGGATGGGAATTGTTTTTTATTGAATAGTATGAATATGGCAAAGGTGAAATTATCCAGTGCATTATAAAGATACTGTCTGGCAAAACTGAAAGGAAGGATTGGATTGGAAAAACTGGATCGGTAACTGGATTAGTATATTATAAAGATATTGTTTGACAAAAGGAAGGAAGGTTGAGTTGTGGTAACAGGATTGGTATATTATAAAGATATTGTTTGACAAAAGGAAGGAAGGTTGAGTTGTTTCAACCGTATCGGTATACTGTAAAGATACTGTTTTTTTTGTTGGCTGAGGGAAGAAAGGTTAAGTTAAAGAAAGCGAGTGGTTTATGTTACCAGAATATTGACCAACATCCTAAAGTGAATGTTTGGATTGAAATCATAATAACCAGAACAGAAGACAGCCATCAACACCAAGATCACGCAAGTCATTATTTTTATTATTACTTATTAATTATTATTATTTGGAATTCTGATATAATATTTAGAATGTTAGTGTAAACGTAAAAAAAGATAAGAGACTCCCAGTCTCAAGGGCGTCATTGAGGTCGTTATCAGTTTTCTATTACGGGTTAAACATAATGTTGTTTAACGTTATATTTAGATTATAATATTTATAAATACTGATTTTTCATATATTAACCTGCTTAATATTTATATTCATTTTGATAAAAGTCCAAATGCAACAAGTTGGTTATGCTACATCGTATTACTTGGATAAGAGGATTTGTAAATTGAAAGTATCTTGCTCGAATCAGGAAGGAATTTGGTGAATGCTGTCATTCGAATGTTAATCGGGAAATCGGAGAATACTATATAGGATTTAAAGGATTTCAATCATTGCCACCAAATAAAATAAGGTATTTTTTTATATAGAGTACTATTGAACTATTTTCTTTGGTTTAGTTTTTTTTCCTTTTTGGATATTTAAAGTAGCATGCTAGCTTAATTTAACATACAAGTAAGAGATTCCCAAACTCTGGATTGTCTTTGGGGATAATCTGATATCCCGCATTTATTTTTTTTTTTTGTCGTTAATATAAATTAAATATTGGTGTGGAAAAATGTTCAAACCATAATAATTTATCCAAATGATAAATTAACAATTTCAACTACTTTTGAAATTTCCGAAGAATAAATGGGTAAATTTATTTTAATATAATTGCAACGGTAACCAAGTGTGATTGCGATTTTTTTGTTTTAGATCACGATAATATTGACAATTTTGAAGAAAACTATCAACCTACTACTGATGCATCTGAAGAAATGAGTTCAGATGCATCTGCTGAAATGACTGATGCATCTGCAGAAATGATTCCTGGTGCATCTGCAGAAACGACTGCCAATGCATCTTCTGAAATTGCTGGTGCATAAGCTGAATGTTGAATTGCTGGTACATCTGCAGACATTTCAGAATGGCCACATACGCAAAGAAAATTATTAGCGTCGACAAGACTAAATATGGAGGAGCGGTTCACGTCCGGCAAAAAAAAATTTCGTACAATTGGAAAGATGTAGTCGTGGAAATGGTTGAACACGGCTATAAAGTAAGTGCTTCTGGCTGTTCGACGAAATTTCGCAATATGTTCGTGCGCCTGAAAAAAAAAACAAATCCACTGAAAGAGAACAACATCATGGCCATATTATGTTATATTTGACGGGGTGTACGGCACTCGTCAAAATATTGTTGCCAAACATACAATGGAAACTCTCCCACTCTCGCCATTAACTGACGCAACACCCTCGGTTTCTGAGACCTCTGAAACCGAAATCAACGTGGAAACAGATGATGGTGAATATCCAAGAAACCAAAATTACCAAAGAAGACGGCAAAAAAAAATCTGCTTTGCAGATGTTTTTAGAAAAAAAAATATGAGGAGCAGAAAATTGTGCAGAATGAGCTACTTAAAATTGAGCGGGACCGATTGGAGCTACAAAAAAATAGTGCTGAAGCAATTAAAAATGAGTTAAAGGTTTTAAGCCAAAATATATCTGAATTGTTAAAAAAACTGTAAAGTTTAATTTTTTAACAATTCAGATATATTTTGTAAGTTATTTTAAGTTTATTTTATTTTATTTATTTTAATGTATCATTTTTTATTTTAACATGAATTCCCATTTATTATATTTGTGTGTTAACTTACAACTAAACTATTTTATTTTAGAATATTTTAATACTTTATTACATTATTAATGAAAATTTTGATATACTGTTGTGATCACAATTCTGCATTCTCTAGCTACGTTATTACCTGATCTGCATTAAATAAGTTTTTTTGTTTAAACACTCACTTAAATAATCCGTTGCACATATAAAGAATCTTTTGATCACCCATCCAACCTGTATTTTTCTGATTACGTACCATCTGTGTCTCGATGTTGTTATTACATTTTTTTCATTGTTTTGATTTAATATATGTATGTACATACAAATCAAAACAAATGAAATACAAACATAAAGAAATAACAGAATTATAACTTTTCTCTATTTTTGCGTTAGAATGAAAAAAAAACAATGCAAATGATATTTTCTCGTAAATGTTTTCTATTCTTTGGCGCTTTAACAAAACTTGTTGTCGGTTTCAAAAGAGAGACTAATGAGAGGGACGCGTAGTAATGAAACAACTTTTGTCCTTCTTTAGCGATAAAACAAAAATAATATTTAAGGTAACAGTTTGCTCAATTCAAGCAGTTGGTGTTTTAATATTAAACCAAAAATACGGATTAGTTTGGTTCCTTAAAGTCGGTTCTATATTATTTGATATTGTGAAATTAAAATGACTATTCGGCCGGGATATATTGTGAAATTAATATATATAAATGAAACTTAAAATCGCAGCGAAGAGTGTAGGAAGTTTCATATTATGTGTTACTTTGATATTAAGATCTAATTGAATATTTTTGGTGACTTATTGATAATACAATTAGTTTCTTGTTAGATTACGGTGCATACTGTTACCAACATAAGTTACCATAAATGTAAATGTACGATCTTGTAGTGTATTGTATACACAAATTTTGAAATTGATTATTTAAAGTAAAACTAAACAAAATAACGAAGCACTGGGGAAGTCAAAAAAGTCTATTGTTTTTTTTTATTACTCAAATGAGAAGAATAAATTGATATCGCCCATCTTTTCTACTGTTTCTTCCTTTATTGAAGTGATGGAATAGTTCTGGAACAATTCAGCAGGATAAACATTCTATAATTGTCACTAACTACTCATAAACGGGAACTGAATGGTATAACAGCAAACGTATGGCTGTATGTACCATACGAAAATAATAAGAATTTTGGGATTTTACGTCACCTTGTGTGAAATTGTCGAAAAAATGGAACGAGCTTGCTGAAGGAGTAAATTATTTTTAAAAGTATATGGTTACCAGATACGATTTGTCACATGACTTCACAACTTTGGGAGTATGCCACCATTTAATTAAGCTAAGTTTGTTTTTGTTTTGTATTAATTTTCTTTATAACCAAACTCTATTAAAATTAAATTACATTTTTTGAAGACCATCATGGTCTGTTGAACTCGTTTTCAACCTAATTGGAGATTTTATTTCAGGTGAAGGCCATATTGGTGTCACTTGACACTCATTTTTTTATAATATCCTGGTTTAACTGGATCATCTGGATCCAGTTATAACAATACACTGAAAAAATAAAGCTAGATTTATTATCTAACTACTAATAGATGAATTTTAATTAGGTTAATTTTCTATTTAGTAAATGGTTTAACCATCGCGAATTAGATAATTCTTCTAATACGAAATAGATGATAATTTCAAGTAATTCACCCATATAAAATATCTGTAATTGCCATTGATTAAATGATTCGACTACGGTGAGTGATTGATTCAACCAGAGTGACATAGAGATTTTCTGAAGAAATGACTTCAGATGCATCTGCTGAAATGACTGATGCATCTGCAGAAATGATTCCTGGTGCATCTGCAGAAACGACTGCAGATGCATCTTCTGAAATTACTGGTGCATAAGCTGAAGTTGCTGGTACATCTGCAGACATTTCAGAATGGTCACATACGCAAAGAAAATTATTAGCGTCGACAAGACTAAATATGGAGGAGCGGTTCACGTCCGGCAAAAAAAAATTTCGTCCAATTGGAAAGATGTAGTCGTGGAAATGGCTGAACACGGCTATAAAGTAAGTGCTTCTGGCTGTTCGACGAAATTTCGCAATATGTTCGTGCGCCTGAAAAAAAACAAATCCACTGAAAAGGGAACAACATCATGGCCATATTACGTTATATTTGACGAGGTGTACGGCACTCGTCAAAATATTGTTGCCAAACATACAATGGAAACTCTCCTACTCTCTCCATTAACTGACGCAACACCCTCGTTTTCTTAGACCTCTGAAACCGAAATCAACGTGGAAAAGGATGATGGCGAAAATCCAAGAAACCAAAATTACCAAAGAAGGCGGCAAAAAAAATCTGCTTTGCAGATGTTTTTAGAAAAAAAAATATGAGGAGCAGAAAATTGTGCAGAATGAGCTACTTCAAATTGAGCGGGACCGATTGGAGCTACAACAAAATAGTGCCGAAGCAATTAAAAATGAGTTAAAGGTTTTAAATCAAAATATATCTGAATTGTTAAAAAAATTGTAAAGTTTAATTTTTTTAACAATTCAGATATATTTTGTAAGTTATTTTAAGTTTATTTTATTTTATTTATTTTAATTGTTGAATATCATAATAATTAATATTTATTGTCCAATCTTTTTTTTGTATTTTTATTATTTTTATACTTTCAACAAAATTATTATTTAAAAAATTAGTTTAAAATTGAGTAATAAAATAAAGAAAACCTTTTCTATAAGATTTACACAATCCTTTGTTTATTACCAACTCAAACAGGATAAAGGTAATAAACAAATTTACGAAAAAAAAGTAAAATCCAAAAAAAAATAATAATAAAAAAAAATAAGAAATGTGTAATTTTGTTACATCCGCCTTTTTTACTTAAAAGAAAGGGAATAGTTTTTTAAGATAAGAAAAAAGATCTATAATGTAAAATTTTTGTAGTTTTTTAGTTGATAATAAACCTTCCACCGAATCAACCAAATTTAAAATTTCCAAATTCAACCAAAAAAAATAAATAAAAAAAATTTAAAAAACACACTTTTTGAAAAACGAACTAAAAAGTAGAAAATAAATTTTGCATTAACACCAGCGTTATGTCTTTTATAATTATATTTCCTTTGAAATTGTTAGAAGAAAAAATATTTAAATGGGATTTAACACATCTTAGCATAGATGAAAATATTAAATTTTTGACTAATTTAAAATGCTAATTTTCGATTGACAAACAGTTTTCCGTTCCCATTTGTTACATAAAATAAAAGTGGGTGACGCATACATTAATATAGAAAAGGAACAAATGTATTCTATGTTAATCTCTAACAAGAGAGACTACCAACGTTTATTCCCTTTCCTTTCTGAATATTTTTTCTTCTAACAATTTCAAAGGAAATATAATTATAAAAGACATAACGCTGGTGTTAATGCAGAATTTATTTTCTACTTTTTAGTTCGTTTTTCAAAAAGTGTGTTTTTTAAATTTTTTTTATTTATTTTTTTATTTTAGAGTTTTTAGTTACATAATTTTACCTACAAATAAGTTAACCACATTATTTCACAGAAAATACACCATAAGTAAAACTAGCAATTACATCACTTACCGAAAATTTAATATTCTTTGAAATTTAAAGTAATTTTAATAAGGTTAATTGCACTATAACGTTATTTAAACATCCAGTGTAAAATTTTAGTACGTTTCTTTGCTCATTGTATTAATTTTAAGTTGTACATAAATTATTAAATATGAGATTTCGCCCAAATGTCAAGTTTTTTTGTGAAAAAAGGTCTGTATTATAAAGCTTTTTCCTTAAAATTCGAATCGTTATATTACTGTGTGTAATTGACAGATTACATACAGCAATGATAATTAGAAATCATTAATTATGCATTAAAATGTATTGAAAAAATAATAATTATGCAACTATAGTAAAAAAAACTTAACGAGAACACAAAGCAATCTGGATTTAGAAGAAATAACAATTATTTAAAATTTTCGAAATACATATCACTCATTATTTAC
The DNA here is from genome assembly GCA_963693315.1 of Diogma glabrata. NCBI lineage: Eukaryota > Metazoa > Arthropoda > Insecta > Diptera > Cylindrotomidae > Diogma > Diogma glabrata. Next base: position 307,458,080 of record OY856186.1, read on the forward strand.
AATTTAAGGCCATTTTTTCATATAAAAATGACAAAAATGTGTAATATGTCCTCTATTATAATGAGATACTCAGTATGAGCAAAATTTCAGCGCGGTAAATGGGCATTCAGATCTTATGGATTTTCATATTTTCATACATAATAACTGATTTTTAATTATCATTGCTGTTTAGAGATTACATTGTCAAATACACCAAAATAACGATTTGAACTTTAAGAAAAAAGGTCTAAGCTTTGAGCGAAATGTCATACTTTTATTTTTTTTTGTGTTCATTATTAATAATGTAAGGCCTTTTATCCATATGAGATGACACAAACATGTATGATGTCTATGATTATAATGATATACACAGTATTACCAAAATTCCTTCGCTCAAAATGAGTCAACCAGAGGATGAGGATTTCAGTGCAATTTTTTTAGGTCTTTCAGAATGAAGAAAAATTTGAATTTTTTTTCTTCAGATTTATAAAGTTTTTTGCTTTAAAAGTTTTAGAAATACGTACTGACTGCTTCAACAAACTTGTCTTTTCAATTTGGGATCAATCACATAATGGGAAGTTACTGAAAAATGAATCACAAAATTCCACCCATCAAAGCTCTCAAGAGTCAAGTTAAATAAAAGTGTGTAATAATAATAAAAAGATTAATGACGTGAAGTCGTTGAAAACGTTTTTGCTAAGTCCAATACGGTATCACATGAAAGATTGCTATCTCAGAATTCTTTACAAAAATTTATATTTCATATACGGACAATATGTTTTTTTACAATAAAATATTTTTTACATGATATTTTTTCGGGTGTGATTTTTAGATGTGATATTTTTTCGAGTGTGATTTTTGTATGTGATATTTTTTCGTGTATGATTTTAGAGTGTGATATTTTCTCGCGTGTGATTTTTGGATGTGATATTTTCGTAATGTGATATTTTAGTGATGTGATATTTTCGTATAGTGTAATTTTTTCGCTGTGATATTTTCGACGTGATATTCTTTCGTGTGTGATTTTTTCGCGTGATATTTTATCAGGACACCACATTTTAATATACAATTAGTTTCCACTACCTAGCTGTGTAAATCGGACACTTTGCCACTCAAAAATGCAATAAAAAAGATTCCGAAAAAAAGAATTAAAAATTTTCCGAATATCAGTTACGATAGTTTACCTCTGAGGTACAGATATTATTTATTTGCAAACATTACCTGTAAATATGCAGTTTTCAATGTTTCTGCCTTACCGTTATTCCTTTGTATAATCTATTTTCTGATTTTATTTTACCTAAAAATAAGTTAACCACTTTAAATTCACAGAAAAATACAAGATAAGTTAAACCAGCAATTAAATCACTTACCGAAAATATAATACTCGTTTAGATTTTGAAATTTCAAGTTATTTTATTAATGTAAAAAATTATTTTATGTTTATGTTTTCTACATACTATAAATATGTAGTTGAATATAGCAATTGATTGCAATTGTAATCATGTTATTTAACATCCAGTGTATAATTTTAGTACGTAATTGTTTTTATACTCATTTTCTATTACAATTTAAGATTTTTACAATAAAGATTTTTCGATATAAGAATAACAAAAATGTGTAATATGTCATATATTATAATGATATACTCAGTATGAGCGAAATTCCAACGTAGAGAATGGGATATTCAGATCTTATGAATTTTCATATTTTCATACATAATAACTGATTTCTAATTATCAATGCTGTATGTAATCTGTCAAATACAGCAAAATACCGATTTGAGCTTTAAGAAAAAAGGTCTATAAGCTTTCAAATGTCATACTTTTATTTTTGTTTTGTGTTCATTATAAGGCCTTTTATCCATATAAAATGACACAAACATGTATGATGTCTATGATTATAATGATATACACAGTATTACCAAAATTCCTTCGCTCAAAATGAGTCAACCAGGTTATGGGGATTTCAGTGCAATTCTTTAAGGTCTTTCAGAGTGAAGCAAAATTAGAATTTTTTTTCTTCAGTTTTATAAAGTTTTGTGCTTTAAAAGTTTTAGAAATACGTACTGACTGCTTCAACAAACTTGTCTTTTCAATTTGGGATCAATCACATAATGGGAAGTTACTGAAAAATGAATCACAAAATTCCACCCATCAAAGCTCTCAGATGTCAAGTTAAATAAAAGTGTGTAATAATAATAATAAAAATAAAGAAATAATACAAAATAAATACTTGAGTAAATTTCTAATTAATAAAATATATATCGTGTTTTTCCTCAAAACCTGAAATACCATCACCAAAAATAATAAAATAAAAAAATATAATAGGATTTAATTAAAATAAAAAAAGATTAAATCTATTTCAACATTGATTAAATGATTCGACTACGGTGAGTTATATGATTCAACCAGAGTGACATAGAGATTTTCTGAAGAAATGACTTCAGATGCATCTGCTGAACTGACTGATGCATCTGCAGAAATGATTCCTGGTGCATCTGCAGAAACGACTGCAGATGCATCTTCTGAAATTGCTGGTGCATAAGCTGAAGTTGCTGGTACATCTGCAGACATTTCAGAATGGTCACATACGCAAAGAAAATTATTAGCGACGACAAGACTAAATATGAAGGAGCGGTTCACGTCCGGCAAAAAAAACTTTCGTCCAATTGAAAAGATGTAGTCCATCTTGTCCTGCTTAAAAAATAATAACAAATTAATATTTTTAGGATTTAAAAAACTTGCCTTCACTAATTGACAAGAGAAAAGAGAAGTATTCTGATTTCTGGTAATCTTTGTTGCGTCCAGCCATTTATTGTTTTAGTTGGTGAATCGCCCAAAAAATCAAACAATATATACGTATTTTTTAATGATATTTTGTACAATGCTGAAAATTTCTTGAAAGCTCTTTCAATTACATTTCAAATGCACTATGTTTTAAACATACAATATGCTAAAGAGTGCAATCAAGTATGGAATTTTATTCAAGAATATTTTTATAATATGCCAACACTAGATAATGCGAAAACTTCAGCCTTGATCGCACTACTTAATCAATTAAAGTCAATTAAATAATCAAATAATCAAATAATCAAAGTCAATCAAATAAAGTCAATCATTAATCAAATAAAGCTCAGATTTTTAACAGATTGCGTGCGATAAAATCGTCGATTATGAAACTAGTTTCTTAATATACTATTTTGAGCTTCCAAATATTTTTGATTCAATGAATGACAACTACAAATCTTTTCAAAATAACTCCAAAATATGCAATATTGTACAAGGCACGGTGTGGAAAAAGAAAGTTAATAATGACAGTGACAGTAATAATGACAGTAATAATGACAGTCTTCAACAAAATCTTAATTCGTTAATATCAGAACTAGTTTTTTTAGAAAAATTTGGTATTGAAATCGAGAGTGATCAGAAATTCCAACGAGTGTACCTTATTTTATCAGCTATCACCGGTGATAACTTAGGATTAAGTAGTATTCTGGGTCTAACCAAATGTTTTCAGGCTAATTACTTCTGTCGTTTTTGTAGAGGACTGTAACGTCGAGAAATCTCATAAATAATATTGAAACCAATTTCTATTCTTTTCTCCGATTAATTAAACTATATTTCAATTATTTCATTTCATTTTTCGAAATTCCATAATAACAATTTAAAAATTTTCAAATTATAACGAACAACCTCAATTTCAAACAATAACAAACAACAGATAAAAGAACTCATAATTTCTTTTTTTAACGAACAGATATTGTTGCTCAATGTTGCTTCATTTTCGTTTTTTTGATACATGATGTGTCAAAAAGAAAAAAACACAATTTTTTTAATTTTGAATTCAATTTTTATAAAGTCGTTCCGTATTTTAACTTATAACAAATAAGTTCATATTTCAATTTTTTTCTGAAAGTCAAAATTTATTAATTAATGCTTAAAAATTGATAATCATATTATTGGAAAAGGGTTTAATTATTTTCGCGATGCAATAAAAAGAATTTATATGTGCAAAAAAAAAGTAAAATAAATATAAATATTATTGGAATTTGTTCTTGTTTTCAAATTATTTGGGGCAATCCAAGTTAAAGGTGTTGTGGTTAATTTCTTTTAGAATCAATAAAATAGAAAAAGAAAATGGATACACCGAAACAGGAGAAACTATTAACAAATGGATTTGATTAGATGGTGGCCGTGGGTAGATCATATTCCTGGTGTGAATTTGATAAAATAAGACTGGAGAAAGATATATACGTTGAGTTACATCGAGGTATCCCATGAGGGTTTATCTCGCGAAATAATTGATGGTGATAACTGGAACAGTTTTGACAAAGTACGAGGGAAATTGGATTAATCGGAGTATCAGGAATGGTTTCATTAAAGTGGCGGTGAATAAGAATTCATCAAGTTTGAATGCTAAGGAAGACTTCAATCAACTTCCTCGATAACAAGGTTAGGTTTTTTTATTTAAATTTGTATTGTATTGTTACCATTACCAGGTTCCGTTATCTTATGGTACAATGGTTATTGGAATGTTAGAATAATTAGTACGCATAAGAGATTCCCAAATATCATCATTCGTCTGGGGTTAAATTGCGTCCCGCGGTATTTTTAAATCTTCTTCATTTTTTTTGTTATATATATATATGTACCAAAAGTCCAAGTAAGACAGATTCTTACTCTAACAAGTGGCAGCCGAAACAAAGACCTGGGGGCTTTATATTTTTTTTTATTGATTGGAGCTTATTTTCGGCGCGAAAAATATTTTTTTCTCATGTATTTGGGCGGTGTCAACCGGTTTGGTTGACTTTGAATTTTGTATTTTGACTTATTATAATAAACCAGTTTTGGTAATAATAAATATTATATTTTGGGAAAATCCAATTAAGTTTTCAAATATTGTTAGTAAAATTGTTAATAATAAAACCAGTTCAGGTTTTTTTGTAGATTTGTTTTTTTTATATATTAAACCAGTCTAGGATTTTTATTTTAGAATTTGTTTGAATTAGTTTGAATTTTTTTTGAAAAGTATTATGTATGCAGTTAAGCAACACGGCTCGTTTAGGAGCAAGCGCCGTCCGGAGCTATGAGAGTTGGGGGAAGCAGTCCCGACAAACAATTTGCGACCGCAAGAGGCATTATGGTTTGGTAACCGTAAAAAGGTGGTTGTAAAAATCAAGCAAACTGAAAATATTACCACGAAAGCTTCCCGATTTGATATATTCAGAAAAACAAAATATAAATTTACCCGAATATACTAACACAAAAGAGCCGATTATAACCTATAAATCATCGTAGTTTAGGAAAATATTATACGAATTATTAAAATAACGAAAGAAAATTTAAAGTAACCCGACGGTAGCATGAAATAATCCGTAATTAAATTTTATGGTTTGGTTAATTTAATAAAAATATGGACACAACAAGAATACCACAGCAATCACAACAATTACACATATAAACACAACAATAATGCGAACATTACGAAGCCAACACTATTATATTTTATATACAATAGTGTTGGTTACGGAACATTATTATAAAAATAACGAAAGAGGATTGAAGAAACACGATCGTAGCCCAAAGTAGTACGTAATTACATTTCATGGTTTTGTGACCATAAAAAGTTTGAACTAAAAAACGAAAACCATCTTGAATGTTAAAAAGTAAACCGAAAAAAGCCGATTGGATTATGCACATACAAAAATTCGGCATGCTGCCATATTATAAGAAAAATATTAGATGGTGATTTTACTATAAATTAAAAAAATAAAATTTGATTATAAAAGTGAAAAGTTACTAAATTTTAACTAAATCGATTGTTTAAATATTTATTACCGATACAATTTATTAAACAGGTAAGATTTTATAGTAAATATATATATTCTATAATTTCAATTTAAATCATTTAACTGAATGTGATATATCTATGTATTGTGAATAACATGGCGGTAAACGGGATTTACTGAATTGTAAATTCTGATTTATTTAATTCTAATAATTTTGATTGCTCTATTGAGTAATAATAAAACTTATCAAACTACAATTCTCAAAATTTAGGTGATCATAATCATAACTAAATTGTGGCACAATTGTGTAGGTTGATTTAGATGTTGCACGTTGCGTGTCAATATCGTAAAAAGAAAACTTTCACAAACAGTCCATCCACGTCAAGGTTGTAAAAACACACATTTAAAATTTATCATTTCACGCCATTATTGTTAAAAATAAATATTCAAAATGTTTTCCATCCTTGCCAATGTTGTAACGTCTATAACAACACTAACATACACAAGCATTTTTATTCTATATGAAATGATTGTTGTCATTGTTGTTTTCATTTTTGTTTTCATTTGTTTTCATTGTTGTTGTTTTCATTTGTTTCATTGTTTTCATTTTTAACATTCTAGTTCTTATGAAAATGCCGAAATATAAAATGTTGAAAGATCTTTCGAAACAGTCTATTAAAAGACGTCTCACCAATCGAAACCCATATCAAAAATGTTACAGAATTGAAACTGAAAATACTGAGCAATTTTCGGGTAGCTCAGAACAACATTCGTTACCAAAACAGTTTACATTACCGCTTAATGAAGAATTTACCGATAACCTGTTAAACCTTGATCTGAATGATGACGGCAGCGACCGTGAAGTGTTATCGGAATTGAAGGAGAAAATATTGAACTGACAAATAATATAAAAATGTTAGATTTCTTACATACTTGGGCGGTTAAATATAGCATCAAAGCAAATGCGTTGAATGAAATTTTAGTTTTTATTAAGTCGCTTGGATATAGTATTCCTGCCGATAGTCGAACGCTATTAAAAACTCCAAGAAATAGAGATATTTTTGTTTGTTCTCCAGGAAAATATGTACACATTGGATGTACATCAGCCTTTGATTCGTATTTAGATACTAAAGAAATTCCTATGCAGATATCGTTTTTGACATAAATATTGACGGATTACCGATATCAAGAAGTAATCAAAGCTGTTTTTGGCCCATTTTGGGTAGAATTTACGATCCTACAAATTCATGCAACCAAATATTTGTAATAGGAATTTATCATGGTCATAATAAACCAAAAGATTTCAACCAATATTTAAGGCCACTAGTCGATGAACTGAAAAAATATATGGTAGATGGGTATTTTTGGAAAAATTACAAAATTAATGTAAAAATTAGAGCTATAATATGTGACGCGCCTGCACGTTCTAGTGTTCTTGGTACAAAATCGCACACAGGATATTTTGGCTGCATGAAATGTGATGTAGAGGGGGATTTTATTAAAAACAGAATGACATTTCCGATTAACACATCAGCACGGTTACGAACAAATAATTCTTTTAGAAATCGGGAAAATGAGGAGCATCATAGAACCGACACAATATTGGAAGAACTTCCATTTGATATGGTAAAAACATTTCCACTGGACTACATGCATCTTGTTTGTCTGGGAGTAATGAAAAAAATTATTCAGATGTGGGTTTGTGGAGATCCCCGTTCACTTTTACCCTCGTCAAGTGTTCAAAAAATATCGGATAGACTGTTACACATATCTGCTACTCAGCCAGGCGAATTTCAACGGAAAATAAGAAGTCTTTCTGATCTGTCGTATTTTAAAGCGACAGAATTCAGAGTGTTCTTGTTATATTGTGGCCCATTTGTTTTGAAAGACTTATTATCAGAAGACAAATATAATAATTTTCTTTCGCTTCACACCGCCATTCTTATATTATGTCATCCAGAATTAAGCAAAACTAAATATCATTTGGCAAATGATATTCTCAAACATTTTATTGAAGGAGTAAACTATCTCTATGGAGCTCATCATTTGACCTACAATATGCACTGTTTGTCTCATTTAACCGCAGACGTACACGAATTTGGTACTCTGGATGCTTTTTCAGCTTTTGCGTTTGAATCCTACATGTACAAAATTAAATGTTTACTTAAAAAACCCAACCAACCATTATCTCAATTGTGTAATCGAATTTGCGAGATAACAAATGTAAAGATAGATCCAAATAAAACAAATTTAAGCTATCCTGTTCTTAAAAAGAAAAGAAATAAAAATGATAAAACTTTTTATTACCGGATTAAGTATGATTGTGCTGAAATTGATACCAGTGAAAGAAATCGATGGTTCTTGACAAAAGATAAAATAATTGTAAAGTTTGAATGTGCTGAAATTATTGAAAATACGACGTTTATTTTGGGTAAGAAAATGAAATTGAATACTGACTTCTATAACTTACCAATATCGTCAAGCAAATTCGATATTTACCAAACCTCGTTGAATACTGAGAAAGATGTCGAAAAATTTAACTTCAACAATGTTTACAAAAAATTATTTGCAATGCGGAACGATGAGAGTGGCTTTTACGTCTTTGTCGTTACGTTACGTCTTTGGAATAATGAAGTAAAGTCACATGTAAATTTTGGTCCAAAATATTGAAAACTGTTTACGCACTTCTATAGTGTTTGTACGTAAGATAACTTTGTTGCTCTAATTTAAATAGTGATTATTTTCAAATATAGCCTTTTCTGCGTATTTAAAAAAAAATTATAAAGTTCGCTCATATGGTTTAAAAGATATGATAGAATAAAATTTGTTCTATAATGTGCCGTGATTGCAAACTTCCTTGGAAGAAAAAAAAGGTTGCTCGGTCGTGCTAGGTGCTCCCGCTATAATAACATGAAAGGTAAGACCCCATACTATCAATTAAAAAAAAAAAAAGTTTAAATAATTAATAACACTAGTTTACAAGAATAATCTCCCGCAATAAAACCCAACTTTTCTTATAGATTTCAACCTCCTGAACACGAATATCATATTTATTTTTTTTTGTTAGCTCTTGTTTTTGAGATATTCACGAAAAACCAAATTTTTTGGTGATCAAAAATGTTGTTTCGGTTTTTGGGTCTCATATTTTACAAAACAAACAAATTAAGCATATTAATAAAACAAGTGCATAGTAAATATGCCAACAAACATTTTGAGTTATATTTTGTAAGAGTCCGTTAAGGATTCTGGAAGTTACAGTCGAAAAAAGTTGAAAAAATACGAAAAATTCACGTTTTTTTTAAATTTTTCCATTTTCAACACCATAAATTTTGAACAAATAAAGACACTAATTTTTTTTAATTTCTTGGAGCCTATAGTAGCTTCAATTTTCTTTCTTTTAAGCTAAAAGATACGAATATTGGTGCAGTTTGCACCAAGTTATTCAAGTTTTCTCAAAATAAGTCAAAACTCAAAATTTGGAAAAAATAGTTTTTTACTTAATTTATTGTGCCATAAATAATAATTTTAAATGTTCAGTCGTTCTCAAACATCAGTAAAGAATTATTTTAAAATAGTAAAGTATAATTTTTCTTTTTCTTTTCGAAGTTGGGAATTGGATCGATATGAGACGTATATAGAAAAATATAAACAAAAGATAATGAATTGTGAGGAGAGGCAAAACATCATAACATCAGAACTATTTAAGTTAGTTCAAGCACCATAAAGTTAAGCCCCTATTTATGTCTATTAATACCTGTAAGGTTTGTTTCTTTTCCGTTTTTGGTTTTTTGATAATGTAAATTTTTTTCTATCACCGATTTTGGTAACACTTATTTTTTGGTGATCAAGAAGTTTGATCGACCTGAATTTTTCTTTATATTGAATAATTTTTTCAGCACTACTTTCCACTTAAAGATTTTCTCTAATTTATTTTTGCACAACACCTTTTTAAATTTTACTTTTGAAAAATACGCTTTCCCGGCGGGCGTTATTACTACGTTCTTAACTTTCGGACTTCAGACTAATTTTTCATTCAATTTTCTATTTTATTTATAGTAAATTTTGAATGGAAAATTAACCAATCACAAAATAGTAAGTTTTTTCTATTTTATGAATGAATATGAATAGTGAAAAAACTACTCAGCATTTTAATATTTTTAATTAGAATTTTGTATATATTTTTTGTATATGTTATTAGATTCGTAATTTCCGTTGGTCGAATTTAATTGTTGTTGTTAGGTTTAATTGGTTTTTGGTTAATATTATATGTTTAGATTATTTTGATTTCAATTTGGTTTTATAGAAAGAATAGCTGAGTGTGGAATTTTGATGTGAACGGAAAAATTATTAGATATTCGAATATTTATTAGAACATGTTTTAACATGTTGGATTTGTGAAAATGCTTAGCTTAGGCTTTTTGAATTATGTTCGAGAATTTGTTTATTAATTTCATACGATTATGAAATTAGTTTTAGGGAAAAATGTTTACATAATTTTCAATGTCTATAGTTTTAGACATTGTTGCATTTTGTATTTAAAATTAATAGCAAAATAGCTGGGAATGGATTTTTGGTAAATAGAACAACTGTGGGATGATTGAATTAATATTTATGTTAATTGAAACATGTTTTAACATGTTGGTTTGGTGAAAATGCTTAGCTTAGGCTTTTTTGAATTATTTTGGATATTCCAGAATTTGTTTACTAATTTCATAAGACTATGAAATTAGTTTTTAGGGAAAATATTTATAGATGAAAATGTTTATTTAATCATTATGTTGAATGGTATGGAAATGGTTTGTCATCTCTTCTGATGAAATAGGGTTTTGGTTTTAGAATGGGTTTTGATAGATTTGTTAGATTGTAATATCGCCGATTTGGTTATAATATCTTTACTTATTTTACTTGTATTAAACCTTTGTTTAGTTTTTGAGATTCATTATCGAGGTTCATGTATATTCCTGTTTAGGAATACTACAACTTTGAGTTTTGACTTTCTTTGGGAAAACTTGAATAACTTGGTGCAAACTGCACCAATATTCGTATCTTTTAGCTTAAAAGAAAGAAAATTGAAGCTACTATAGGCTCCAAGAAATTAAAAAAAATTAGTGTCTTTATTTGTTCAAAATTTATGGTGTTGAAAATGGAAAAATTTAAAAAAAACGTGAATTTTTCGTATTTTTTCAACTTTTTTCGACTGTAACTTCCAGAATCCTTAACGGATTTTTACAAAATATAACTCAAAATGTTTGTTGGCATATTTACTATGCACTTGTTTTATTAATATATTTAATTTGTTTGTTTTGTAAAATATGAGATCCAAAAACCGAAACAACATTTTTGATCACCAAAAAAATTGGTTTTTCGTGAATATCTCAAAAACAAGAGCTAACCAAAAAAAATGAATATGATATTTGTGTTCAGAAGGTCCAAATCCATAAGAAAAGTTGGGTTTTATTCAGGGAGACAAAAAAAGTTCAAATTTTGTAAATTAGTGTAATCTTTTATAAAATCATAAAATTTATAATATCATAAAATCCTAAAATGTTGGGTTCTATGGGCGGGGGTAGTGGGCGTGGCCAATTTTTATGAAACTTTATTTTATTCTTAATTGAAGTAATAAAAGGCTCTGTGCCAAATTTCAAAAACTTTGGGCCAAAAATACATTTTGGGTTCTATGGGCGGTGGGTAGTGGGCGTCGCCAATTTTTATGAAACTTTATATTTTTCTTAATTGAGCTAACCAAAGGCTCAGAGCAAAATTTCAACATTCTACGAGCACTCCTTATATTTTTTGCCAAACATTGTATGAACAAATCCCACTGTGCGCCGGTACGTGAAAAATTGTGAAGCGGCTACGACGAAAAAGCCCAATAGTTAATTTTCTTTTAAGTGTTGAATTAAATTCAGGAAAAGCCCTTTTTCCACAAGTATAGTAATAAAGTTCAAATTATCCAATTTAGAATCAGTTTCTAGTGAAAACCTAAATTTGTTGTGCAAGTTTACAAAAAGTGTTCAAAGAAAATAAAGTTGATATAGATCACAAAAAATATATTGTACATAAAAATTCATAAAGAATAACTTTGATGGTTATTCCAAAAATACAAAAAGTGTTCAAATAAAATAAAGTTGTTATAAATCACCAAAAAATATATTGTATATAAAAATCCATTACGAATAATTCTAATGGTTATTACAAATTCTAAGAGTATTCAAAAGAAGTAAATTCGTTATACAAATCATAGAAAATATTTTGATAAACATAATTACTAAAGTGATTAAATTAATAAATACTAGTGTAAAAGGGAGAGTGAATTGTTTTCATTATACAACAAAGAGATCCACCAGCATCTAGCAGGGACCACAAGTAGTGAGTAACCCCATATTCTATAAATTTACAGGTTTTCGTTTATTAAATCTAGTGAACCCAAGGAAAATAGTGACGTTCCAAGTCACTACCACCATGGAAATATCAAAAAATCAGGAGACCAACCGGTCTCCACAATGTTGTAATGGATTCAGCAAGTCATCTGGGACACTACAACCATTCCAGGCGGACGCCTGGACCCTTACAAAACAGAAGGATATAATCTTAACGGCACAAAAACTTTATGCGAATTTCATAAAGAGAAGAAGAAAACATATCCTAATAAATGAAGTATTGGATGGTATAGAAGAAAGTAGCAATTCAGAAATAGATGAACTAGTTCATAGCAACGAAACAAATGACAAGCAGTATATGCTAAATAGATGGCAACAATGGGCTAACAATATAAATGAACGTGTTTCTTTAAATCTGAATTTTGCTGGTGATAGAGTAAATGCTCACTATCTTCCTCAGCTAGTAACTAAATTAATAAAAGACATAAAATGGTTTCCTCTTTGGTCAACATTCTGCCGTGATAAATTTGGATATGGCAGAGTACCGGCGTCTAGTGCAGCAGTCGAAGCTGAATTCGGAATTTTAAAGACGCAATTATTTAACAAAGTAAAATCACCAATGAGAGTGGATATATTTATATTTAAACATATTCATTTTCGTAAAGGAAGATTTAATATAATAGGAAGCACTACAATTCCTAGAAACGGCGAAGAAACACAAAGGGAAAATATAGTTGAAACATTAACAGCAACAGAAAATAGAAATAATGATACAGTCACACCTTGTAATACACAAATTGTGGAATGTCCCGCATGCAATAATAGTGATTTTCCATCGGGCGCCCACAAGTGCTACATATGTAAAAAAAAATGTGCATGCATTAGATTCTTGCTCAAAATTTGTAGGAGAAGAAGAAGGATTTGGGGAAAAACGTCTTTGCCTGATATGCCAAAAAATGCCACATAATACAAGAAAACAAATCTCAAATCTAAATGTATTGGAAAATTGGCGTGGTTTAGCAACATCCAAAACAAAATCACGGTATTTACATAAAAATTTTACAGAAAATGAATTTATATTACACGAAAAATTGCAAAAAATTCCAATTTTAAGCAACGGAAGTTCATTAAAATGCAATATTTAAAAATATACTTTTTACTGTTTATTTTTAAATTTATTTATAATAATAAAACTTCCTTATAGTAACAATTTGATTTTTATTTTTTTATTTTAAAGAATATCGATTTCGACTTACGTCATCCTCAGTTCTTAAATTGTAATTATAAATAAATTTAAAAATAAACAGTAAAAAGTATCTTCTCTTTAATGTTACTCATTTCATTATATTCTGGAAAACTTATACAGTAAAAAGTATATTTTTAAATATTGCATTTTAATTCAAAAGTGACAAAAGCACACAAACAGTGAATAATATGGAAAACCATAATAACACATATAGGAAGTTCATTGAAACTAAAGGCTGCTAACATAAAAAGCAAACAAGTAACACTCGCCAATACTTGCGCATTTGATAGTGTGTTCCAATTATTTCTAGCGGCAATGTTTGATAGCGACATATTTCAAAATACATGCAATGAAATGGCAAATCAAAATTTATTCTTCCAAATAATTGATACGTACACCAAAGGAATTTCAAAGAATAGTTATTATATTCGCACCAAAATTTTACGGAATATATTTTCTGCCGAAACAGGACCTCATAATTGTATTTTTATTAATTGCGAGGTCACTGTAGCATATTTATGCACAAAGTTATTTGCAACAATGCCAAGTTTGGAAGAGACATCTTCTTGCAATAAAGGTTGTGAGGCAAGAAAAAAAAATTTCCAACAATACAAATACATAATCAATCTCTTTTAAAACAAGATTTTAATCAAATAGTTGAACAAAATTTTCTCTTGAGCGGTGTTAGAAAATGTTGTACAACAAACTGCACGGGGACTGAATCAACCACGAAGCCTCAAGCAGGTACAGATACAAATAACTATATGTAACTTGTTACCATTTGTATTATAATTTTATTACTTTTTTATATATTTTTATCTCTTAGGTTATTTTATACTTCTTGAAACATATGATTTAGACCAACTTAATGAAAAAATTGAACTGTTCAACATACCATCTACATTAAAATTTAGTTTCATGTCCGAAGCGTATACTCTAAGAGATGTAATCAATTTAAGAACATTGGAAAATCAGTTTGATCCAAAAACTGTAGGACATTTTACAGCGATTTGTCGAAGAAAAGATAACTCCTGGATGGAATTTGATGATTTACAAAACAAGGTTTCAACACAATCGCCAGATTTTAAAAGCAATATACAATTGCATTTATACACTATTTAATATTCTGGTATACATTTGTTAAACATTATGAGTTATTTTGTTAAACATTATATATTATTTTGCTGAAAAAGAAATCGTGTTTGGACATAAACATATACATAAAATATACTTTGGTTTTTTTTATTTTATTTTTAGTTTGATTTGTACTTGTTTATGAAATAAATTTATTGAAAATGCTTAACAATAATGTTTTAATTACCAATTTTAAAAAAGTAGGATAACTTACACTTAACTTTTTGATTTCAGGTTTAATTTATAAAACGACTATTCTCTTTTAGTTTGCGTGATCGAGGACAAACTTAAAAATTTTTTTTAATTTTACCGATGAAATTAATTCCGTTTTCCATAAACAACTCTTGTTTTTTTGGAAAATACTACACCTACTTTATCAACTATAAATATTGTCACACTATTTCGTATACTAAGTATCACTTCTCAAAGAAATATTATTATTAAATAAACGTTTTTTTTGTTGTCTGATGTATGTTATGGTATGCACAAGGCCAGACTTGAGTACGTTTGTTAATATTTTAAGTAGATATACTAATAAAAATAATATTGAACTATGGAAATGTCTAAAAAGAGTGTTGAGATATTTAAAAGGCTCAAAAGACATAAAATTAACATACATCAGAGGAAATTACAATGACATTTTGACAGTATATGTAGATTCTGATTGGGAAGGAAATGATATTTTAGATCGTAAAAGTACAACAGGCTTTCTATTTAAATTATTTGAGCGTTGTACTATATGCTGGAATACAAAGAAACAAGCTTCTGTAGCAGCTTCCTCAACAGAAGCTGAATATATGGCCCTATTTGAAGCAGTAAGGGAAGCATTATTTTTAAAATCATTAGCATCTAGTATAAATATAAATATTTCAAAGCAAATAACAATTTACGAAGATAATAACGGATGTATTAGCATTGCTAATAATCCAGCAAGTCATAAGCGATCCAAGCATATAGATATAAAATATCATTTCTCTCGAGAGCAGATTGAGAAAAATATAATAACATTAAAATATATTCCTACAGGTCAGCAGATATTTTAACAAAACCTTTGCCAGGACCAAAGTTTGAAGAACTAAGAGCTGAACTAGGACTTGAATGAAACAATGAAAGCTTAAATTAAAATTTATGAAAATATTATTGATAATAATTTTTTTTTATAATGAAATTAGTATTTGATAAAGATTTGAATTATTGTTAAAATTTAGGAAGTGACTCGATTAAGGTTTTTCCTGGGTTTCCCTTAATCCTTAGAACGAATGTTGGGTCACATGAAGTTGTTTCCCAGAAGGCATGAGTCAGGAATATCTATGTTAGTCTAGATTCTGATTTTGAGATTAGCAATAACTGAACATAATTTTTTATTTATTGGAAATTATATTTTAATTTTATGAACACTCCGATTTAATTTTGAGGGGGTGTGTTGAAATATGTCATTATATTATTATTATTTCATTTAACGATTTTTCAATTCAAAATTAATCTATATGAAGTTAAATGTTTCTTCTGCATATAAAAAGGGAAATCACAATTGTAAAAACGTTTCTTTATTTTCTTAGAATTGAAAAACATTTGTGATGTTTTTGTACGAAATAATAAACGAAGAAATAATTTTTAGTTAGTTGAGTAGACGCTCTCGTTTGAACAAGATATTCTTTTCAAGTGTAAAGAAAATAAATAGAATAAAAGCTGAAATTAAATAAATGTGTTTAAGTTTTGTTATTATTATAAAACCCATATCCAATATATGGTACATAGGGTGGCTTTTTCTAAGGGTTGCAATCAAGAATAAAGAGATACATATTTAGTGAGCTCCTAAATCAAAAAATCATTTCCCTAAATAAAACGATCCGTATCTCTACGCTTTAACATAGCTCCTTCAGGCGTGTATGGTACAAGGGGTGACTTTTTCTAAAGGGTTGCAATCAGAAGAGACATATTTAGTAAGCTCCTAAATGAAAAAAATGATTTACCTAAATAAAACGATCAGTATCTCTATGCTTAAACATAGTTCCTTTATGCGTGTATGCGGTACAAGGGGTGGCTTTTTCTAAAGGGTTGCAATCAGAAAGGTAGAAAAACTTATTTAGTAAGCTCCTAAATCGAAAAATCATTTACCTACATAAAACGATCCGTACCTCTATGCTATAAAATAGTTCTCTAACGGGTGTATGGTAAAAGGGGTGGTTTTTTCAAAAGGGTTGCAATCAGAAATATAGAGTGACATATTAAATAAGCTCTTAAATCGAAAAATGACTTACCTATATAAAACGATCTGAATCTCTATGCCTTAACATAGTTCCCTTACGAGTGTATGGTATAAGGGGTGGCACTTTCGAAAGGGTTGCAATCAGAAATAAAGAGTGACATATTTAGTGAGCTCCTAAATCAAAAAATCATTTTCCTAAATAAAACGATCCGTATCTTTACGCTTTAACATAGCTTCCTTATGCGTGTATGGTACAAGGGGTGACTTTTTCTAAAGGGTTGCAATCAGAAATATAGATTGACATATTTAGTAAGCTCCTAAATCAAAAAATCACTTACCTACATGAAACGATTAATATCCCTATGCTCTAACATAGCTTTCTTACGCGTGAATGGTACAAGGGGTGAATTTTTCTAAAGGGTTGCAATCAGAAATAAAGAGTGACATATTTAGTAACCTCCTAAATCGAAAAATCACTTACCTATATGAAACGATCAGTATCTCTATGCTTTAACATAGCATCCTTATGCGTGTATGGTACAAAGGTGGCTTTTTTTAAAGGGTTGCAATCAGAAATATAGAGTGACATATAAAGTAAGCTCCTAAATCGAAAAATCGTTTACCTACATAAAACAATCCGTATCTCTATGCTCTAACATAGTTCCCTTATGCGTATGATACAAGGGGTAGCACTTTTTAAAGGGTAGAAAATCAGAAATATAAAAGGACACATTTAGTAAGCTTCTAAATGGGAACTTTTTCCGCACCCATAAATATTTTTGTATCGAGTATGTTTAACATTATGCGATTTTGACCCAGGGGGTGGTTTTTCTTTTAAAGGGTTGCAACTGAGAAATAAACAGTTGCCCTTTTCTATGTTTTTTGTAATTCAAGAATTACGTGTAGTAAAGAAATTTTTAATTTAATGTTATTTTCTGTGTCATCTCCGATTGCAAACTAGTTTTGGGGTGGTTTTAAGAATAGGGTGGAGCCCTAAAATCAAAAGTATACAGCCTTAAGAGCTACTAAATAGCTCCTCATTCTGAGCCTATTTACGACCCTCTTGGGTTATTTTTAAGGGGTGGGTGGCTGAGTGAACGTTCACTCAGCCCCCCCACTTTCAAATGAAGATTTCTGCTTAGGGGGTTGAGCTCAAAATTTTATTCTTGCGTTTTTTGAAAGCTCCTAAATAGCTCCTAATTCTAATCTAAAATTTTTTTTATTTTTGCGTGGTGCGGGGGGGCCAGCTGAACAGAGGTATCTTTTTCTGTTCTTACAACATATGATTGTTGCAATTTCGTTACAACGTATTTTGGTTTGTTTATATTTCAAAGCAAATCAAATTAGGCAGTTTAATATGAGAAACAATATACATGTTTTCTGAATAATAACTGAGGATGTACAAGTTTTGCGAGAACAGTATTATTCTACAAGTTCTTACGTTACATGCAAAACATACAAACACTTTGGAAACAAGAAGGGTTAGTATAAGTGAGCTAAGAGGAACGGATAGTGGACTTGAACTAAGAGGAACGGATTCGACTCCCATTTAGGCCAAAGTATTTTTAAACGAAATGTTTCATACAACAAAAGTTATGTCAGTATGGTCGATAAATCGAAAATGAACTCGATAGTGTAAATAATAGTTTCGATTTCATTACACACATAGCGATGGATTGTATTGTAATCAACACAACAAATCCAATTCCAACACAACACAATCCAATTCATCTTGTAATCAACACAACAGGCTAGGATTTCAAAGGTTGGTTATTTAATTTAGGTTCTAGGTTAGTTTTTAAAATATAGTTTAAAATAAATTGGTGATCAAACGATTGTCCATTATGGGCAATGACAATTATTTCACGAAATTCTTTTTTTTAATTTTAAAATGTGATCCAACAAAGTTTCGATTATATTATTTTTATGGAAAACTCTTTGTCTGAATTTACAAATTTTACAAAAATATAAAGCTTCGATGTCTATGCAGGTGTCACAATTTGTTTTGTATAAATTAGTTGTTTTCAATGAATGACGCTGTAAATTTAGAGTGTAAAGTTTTTTGTGTTGACCGATAAAAATTAAAATGTATAAATTCAAGGCAATTTTAATATTCGAGGCTCATAAATATTTATAAAATGAGTCGATCGAGTCTAATATGGAGCTCATTTTAAGAATTGTAAATTTGTTTATTTTAAGTTTAAACTTAGATGTGCTTCACACTTACTGGTGTTAGTTTTGTTTTTCCTGTTAATTAATTTGAGTTCCGTTCTAAATTATTAATATTGAAAATGTATTTCTGTACATCAAAGATAAAAGTGAAAATATTTTAATTGATATCACATGGAAATAATAAAATTAACGTCCATACTACATAAAGTGTCAAGTTGGGTATTGTTATTGAGTCAATAGTTGCTAAATTATTGTTTTTTATTGTAGGCAATTGCCCTTGAAGGTTTTTCGTTGTTGTGTATGCTTTTTAATGTTACAAAGGCAATATGGCGACTGGCTTCAATTCTTATTTCGAGTAGTTGTCTATCGCCGCCATTTTTGGAACGTTAACCTAATCAACGAATTAATAGAAGTTTAAACATAACTATTATCATTATCACTGATTATATGTGCTCGTCAAATGTACATTTGTTGCAACCTTATTCATCGCCTACAGTTGTACTATTCATCGCTAATAATATATATATTCAACAAACGTTATGTACAGTCAACAAACTACTTGAACAGTTATTCGTCGTACTTATATTTTTCTGTTCACTATCATTGATCTGCCAAACTATTTATCGTTAATAAGAATATATATTTAACAAACTTTTGTGTACATTCAACAAATATTTTTTTTTTTTTTTTTAATAAAATGTGTTGTGTAATAGGGTTTAGAATATGTGTCACAACAACACATAAATACCTTTTAAGACCTAGGTCTAGACCTGGGTCCCACAACAACTGGCGTTCTGAGGTGTAGATTAACGCTTTTTTTAAACATCTGTGGGTTGAAGCCACCTGAGACTAAGTGTTCCGGCAAACTATTCCATTTGTACGCAGTTCGGACAAAGAAGTCTCTCTGCGATCTGCCAGTATGACAGCGCGGGATCTTTACCGTTTCACTGGTTGCGGCAGCCGATTGCCGAGTGGAACGGGGGTAAGAATAAGTTTGAGGCATGATGCCGCTGATTTCATCTGAACACTGCTGATGACGATATTTGTAAAAAACAACGAGGTCAGCAACAGTGCGACGATGTTGTAGGGAATCAAGTTGTGATGTAAAAGTTCGATCACCTACAATTCGTATAGCTCGCTTTTGAACAGTCCAAGAGGGCCAAGATGGAAACAGAGGCAGCACCCCAAACTTGACAGCAGTACTCCATACAGGGACGAATATAGGACTTATAAACATGGAGCAATTGGTATGGAGTGAAAAATTTTTTGCATCTATTTAGGAGGCCGAGTTTTTTAGACGCGCTTTTTGCCATCGCCATTACATGATCGTTCCAGAGTAGGTCATTTGAAACTGTGACACCCAATAAACGAATGTTTTTACATTCACCTATTGGTTCATCACACATACTAAATAAAATATCTTTGGGGAACTCGGTCTTTAATCTGGAAACAATCAACAGCTGTGTTTTGGTGGAGTTGAAATTGACAAGGTTTTGGTCAATATTATCATAACCAAAAAATATGAGGAAGCTTTCGCAAAATGCAATAACGAGAAGAAACCCGTCTTTATTAAAAACATCAGAAATTTTGACCCAACAAATTTTGATCGCCATAAAAAGTACAATATGAAAATAGATGATAAAATGACAAGAGGACTAGTTGCTTTCGTTGTAAATTAATGTATATCTTAGTATTTTCTTTATTTTGAAAATATATTGACTTTTTTAATGG
The DNA here is from genome assembly GCA_963693315.1 of Diogma glabrata. Classification (NCBI taxonomy): domain Eukaryota; kingdom Metazoa; phylum Arthropoda; class Insecta; order Diptera; family Cylindrotomidae; genus Diogma; species Diogma glabrata. The sequence continues at coordinate 307,478,719 of OY856186.1, forward strand.
ATGTCTAAGAAAAGTGGTGTTGGTTGACGATGGACGGATTTGCCTAAAATAAAAAACAATAATAATAGTCGAAAAGGTCATATTCACAAATACATAGCACTGTCCTTCGTCAAAGTAGTCTCGGCGATGATGTTACAGTCAATATTGTTGCGGCTGCTAGTTTTAGTCTGAAAAAAGGAAAAACAAAATCAATAATTAATATTTATCATTTTTTGTAAATACTAAAACTTAAATTAGCGTCATACGTTCCAAAAATCACCAGGAAAATCATTCCCCATAATCTGAAAGGAAATCAATGTTAATTTTATTCAAACAAATAATTAAAATTCAAATTTAATTTAACTAACCTTAAGTTTGTTTTTGTTTTGTTTAAGTATGTCATTTTGACATTTAAACATAACAAACATTTGCCGATATAGCAGTCAACATTGAATAATTTTCAGTAATCGATAATGCAGTCTTCTTCGTGTTAATATTAATAGTTGCCGCTGCTAGCGGGAAAGGGTTAAATGGATTTATTATTTAATTGGTGGTTTTTGGGACGGAGCGCTCTCTTCGCTTTATGCTTCTTGTCGAGTTGTTCTTCATGAATGTCAAGACAAAGCAATGTTTTTTCTAAGTAATTATTTAATGTAAAGAGTTATTTTAATTTAAGAGTGTTGTAAACTAAAAATAAAGATCAATAGATCGTTAAAATTGGAAAACCTTGGGGTCTTTTTCTTGTTTTGAGGAAGGAAGAGAAGACTTGTACACCATAACCATCGCCATTGGTGAAAGACAACCGCAGTTTTTTTGTTTTGTGCCTACGTGATAACAGTGCAAGACCACCTTTTGGGTGGCCATTGATATTATTAGTAGTGATCGCAATTAATCTTGATTTTTTCTCTTTGCCTTTTTCAGGGCAAGCAAATTAATATTTTTCATCGAGAATGTGCTTTAGTGTAGGCACGTATTTATTGAACCAATATTAGTTCCAGTTTACATAGTCGTCAAGAACGTGCTTTTGTGTAGGCACGTATATATATTGAATCAATAATAGTTCCAGTCTACGTTTTCGTCGAGAATGTGCTTTTGTATAGGCACGTATTTATTAAACCAATATTAGTTCCTGTCTACGTATTTGTCAAGAATGTGCTTTTATGTAGGCACTTGTATATATTAAATCAATATTAGTTGCAGTCTACGTATTTGTCAAGAATGTGCCTTTATGTAGGCACTTATATATATTAAATCAATATTAGTTCCAGTCTACGTATTTGTCAAGAATGTGCCTTTATGTAGCCACTTATGTATATTAAATCAATATTAGTTCCAGTTTACGTATTCGTCCAGAATGTGCTTTTGTGTAGGCACTTATATATTGAATCAAAATTAGTTCCAGTTTACGTATTCGTCCAGAATGTGCTTTTGTGTAGGCACTTATATATTAAATCAAAATTAGTTCCAGACAACGTATTCATCAAGAACGTGCTTTGTGTAGGCACGTATATAATAATCAACATATTCTTCAAAGTGTGCCTTTGTGTAGGCACGCGTTATTTTAAGATCACCTATCATCATTGTGCTATCCAGCTTGTCAAGCCTCTGACTTTTATTGTAACATCGATCATCAAACTAAAAATCAAATTAATACAGTCCACTGCCAGTCAGAGGCGCTAACAAGTGGTTTATAAAAAATATTATTTTATCATGATAAAACATTTACAGTAACCAGAGCAGAACTTAATGAAAATATAGAGAAGAAAAGGGTTCCTATGCCTCCACCTGATTTGGTTGACAGTGCATCGGATATTGATGGCACTCCATTAAAGCGTCAGCATAACAAAGCAGTAACAACTAATAAACCAAAAGCAGGAACAAATTATAAGCCAAAAAATGTCCAAAGTGGTGTGGTGTCCGAACTAGCAAGTCCAATCTATTGTGCAGTGGTGTAATTGTTTAACAAAAACATTTAATCATAAATGTATTTTGGTTATAATTGTTTGATTGAGTGTTAAATATGGAAAATAATTTAATAAAAGTTGTTATTTGAAAGTTTTGTGCAATTACTGTGTAGAAGAGAATTAACAAAAAAAGAGGAAAGTATCAGAGGAGCCAGCGGGGCACAACATGAGTTGGCCTGGGCAGCATTGAACAATAAATACAACAATAAAGTCGTTCTAATGCAATTTCATACTCAGGAGTTATGTGGTATAAGATCTCCAAAGAAAAATTCAGCCAAATACATTCTACATTTTATTGGTAGTGCCTCAAAACACTTCAATGCACCGAAGGCATTAAATGTCGATGTTGATAGTTGGAATTTAATATTGGTTCATCATCTTACTCAGAAACTGGATAATGCATACACATTGTCAAACGAGCAAGTTTACTGAATTACTTGAAGTCTATGAGGTTGAGCTACCTATTAAATCTAATATTGGAGAATTAGGTCATTCTCATTTTACCGCCCAACGCCAATGTATCAAATTGGAGAAAAGATTTGTTGGAAAAGAACAGACATATCAACAATATTGAGAGTTCATGCAAGAATGCATATCCCTTGGACATATGTTCCTCATTCAACGGTCTTACCTATTATCTTCCTCATCATAACCAAAAAAGGAACAAAGCACCACAACTAAACTGAGAGTCATATTCAATGCAATCAAAAACGTCTTTCTAGTTATCATTGAATGATTGTTTAATGGTCGGCCCAACAATTTGGTAAGGATGCGTCTTATCGCCTTTTCCGGTGACATCACGAAGATGTATAGACAAATCATGGTCAGAGAAAGTCAACAAAATCATCAACGTTTGTTTTGGCGTAAACAATCACCCGATGAGCTTCATATATATAAACTCCGCACAGTGACGTATGGTATTGTCAGTGCTCTCTTTTGACCACACGTACTCTGAAACAGTTGGCTAAAGATGAATATAGCAAATGTCCATTAGCTGCACGAATTCTTGAATAAGATAAACACAACACAACGTTTGGCAAATAATTGCCAAAACGTTGTGTTGCAAAGTTTTTATATTGTCGGACCCTGCCCATAAAAATGAGCTGTTCCTCCTAAATGTCAAAATTGCTCTTTTTAAGTGAAAGTTAATGATGACAAAATAATGAGTTCGGAAAATAATTAATAAATAACATTAGAATTTCGAAGTTTGCTTTTGCGTTAAGTCATTTATACGCCGTTCAGTTAATTATGAAAATGGTCTAAGTCAATTCAAACTGTAAAAAGCATATTTCGGAATGAGATCTATACAAAATTTCACATGCATAATAAACTTTCATTATTGCTCAAAGCTCTAAAATAAAATTTTTCATAACATAGAAATGTTTCTTATTTAATCATTTGCAAACCTTTACATATCACAAAACAAGAAATGTATGACTTATACCACTTTCATAACTATGGGCACATATGTGTATTATATTATATTAATTTATCGTACAACATATGGTGACAGTGGTGGAATCCACGGCCTAGAATAGCAGGTTGCAGTTCGTTATCAAAGGAATTTGAGGAATTGAATTAATTATATAAAGCTAAGTAAATAAATTAAATTAAAATAAATGAAAAAAAATTAATATAAAAAATTATGTAAAAGTATATCTTGAAACACGTTTTTGCGTCGCTTTGATACTTGTGAGGTTAACAAGAAAAACCACAGTTTTGATGATATTCTGTATCAATATGTGTTTTTCAATATGGAGTTTTCCAATTTTGAGTTTTTTGGATATTCATCATTATAATTATCATCATCAACAAATTGTGTTGAAATCAAAGTAGTTAATCAATATAATTATGTAAATTGATTTTTGGGATTCATCATCATCATCAACCGGTTATACTGTAAAGTTTAGTGGAATTTTATATGCCATTCAATTGGCTCTTGTTTTATTATATATTTAACTTTAAAAATATTTCTGAATTTTATTTTGTTATCTCAATTTCTAAAATAACTTAAATATGATAATTCGAATTTGATTTCAGAAGAGGATCAAATTAAACCAAAATCGTCCATATTTAAGGTCAGATTCGAAAAAATGGCGAACCTTTAAACTTTGAAATTTTATCGAATGCTGCGATTTGGTTCATAAACCCTTAAGTTCTAATGAGGACTAAATTGCTTGTTTAGAAATGCTTAAGTCAAAACTAGTAGACACTGCTTTTGATCAAACCCTTAAAATATAATTCATACCCGACATGGAGTGATCTAAAAGAGGATCTACTCAATGAATTTTCTGAAATTCATTCGAGCGAACATTCACAAGTTGAACTTGTGAATATCACTCAGCATCGTGACGAATTCGTTAAAACCTACGAGCATCGTGTGCAAGAATTGCTGTCTGTACCGAATTCAGGATTAAAAGGTATAATTTTAATTGCATTAAATACCCTACTAAATTTTTTAATTAATACAGATTTGTGCCGTTTAACAGAAGAAGCATTATATAAAGATTGTGTAGATATAAGAAAATCAAAATCAATGTTGTATAAAGTCAAACGTAATCATAATCAATCATAATCATAATCAATGTTGTATAAAGTCCTTTCATATGTTCCTAAATTAACTGAACAAATTAAGAAAATTTTGTTTGAAGAAAAAAGTTCATCAATAAAATTAGCTAATAAAATATTGAACAAATCTCAATATTTATTGTTCAGCAATATTAAAGATAAAATTCATTGTTTTAAGAAATCTAATCTTATTTCTAATATTCCTTGTTCTTGTGGTAAAATTTATATTGGACAAACTAGCCAAAGACTTGAAGATAGGATTATAGAACATAAAAGCACTGTTAAATAAAAACATGGTACCACTGCACTTGCACAACATTCAATTGAACATGGTCATACTTGTGCTTTAGATAAAACAACTATTTTGGATGAAGAACAGGATGTTAAAATTAGAGAGCTTATGGAGTCTGTTCATATTCATTTAAATAGAAAAAATGCTATTAATTTCAAGAAAGATACAGACAATTTAAAAAAAACATACTTGCATTTACTTAACACTGTAAATTATAAAAGAGGCTTTTATTGATTTCATTATTTCTTCTTGTTTCATTTTTTTAAATTTAGAGTGCCAAAAACTATGTAAATAATAATATTTTCAATCAACTTTTCTTTAAATTTTTTTAAGTCTATTTTAACGTTTTTTTTGAATATTTCTTTTTTCAATGTAAGTTTTTTATAATTATTTTTTAAATTTGTGTGATGCTAATGGTTATATAATTGTTTACTTTAGATTACTTGATAATACCTTTGTGGCGAAATATTGTAAAAATAATATAATAAAAAAAATTTTAATTTTTGTCTAATTAGTACCAATTTTGATATATTTGAAGTTGCGGCGGGCATCAGCGAGAAAAAAGACAAGGTCAGGATAGCGGTATTCTTAAATGCTATTGGACCTGACGCGGTAGAATTGTTAACAAAATTTCAACTCGGAACAGGGGAAGCGCCAAAAAAAATGAAGCTTTTCAACGATTCCAATTTTATACGCGATCGCAAAAAACTGGTGAAGCCGTTGTTGCATTTTATTTTGATATTAAAAAAGCAGCATTGTTGTGTGAATTCGGTAATCAATTGGAATCTATGATCAGAGATCGCATAGTGCTGGGAATTGAAGATAGAAAACTTCAAGAAAAGCTGTTACATCAATCGGACTTGAAACTCAAGGATGCAGTGGATATAAGTAAAGCGTGGGAGCTTTCTAAAGCTCAGACATTTAAAATACAAGATCTGGTTCCATCATCATCGTCATCAGTTGATGTAGTTATTAAAGATAAGTATTATAAAAATAATAACTTTAGTTATAAGAAAAAAGAAAATAAATTTAAAAATAATAATTTTTCTAACAAACAATTCATTAATCTTCTTATATATTAATACGCTAACGCATTTTGTGGAGCCTAAGGCTTTTTTATTCGAATTTTGATTGATTTCAAATTTTCAGTGCTAACTGATATTACTGTAACTTAGGTCTGGGATTAGGATTGGGATTTTTCGGATCATAAATAAAAAAGTTATTATATACGAAAAACTTTTTGTATACATATGCACTATAAGTTTGCATACATACAAAAACGAAATTAAAAATTTATTTTATTTTTTTATATTTTCTTTTTTATATATTAGCTATCGAACAACGAACAACAAAAACGAAACTTAAAAATTTCATCCCGAAAATGGATAGCAGCTATTTTTTGGAAGTTGAAGTCTTAGAAGACTTAACAGGTATGAAATATATAATTTGTGATTTACTGTATTTCGCAATAATTTTTAAATTTACTTAAGATTCATCGCCGGAGATTTACAAAGAAACGCTGGCATCAACAATGGACGTTCCTTCCACGCCCCCCGCAACAGGTATTGTAATAAAAACATGACAAATTAAAATAATTCCTAAATTTTTTTTATTTTCATTTAAGATTTTTGCAATATAAATAACACCATCAAGTGGTCCGATGGCCAAACCAAATTTTTATTAAAATTATATGGGAAGAGTCAGTTGAGTCTTTTAAAATTTTTAAAAATAAAAGGATAATGTGGAAGTTTGTTGCGGAGTCTCTTTCGAGAGAATTCAACGTGTTGATTAATGGAACACAAGCAGAAAATAAATTCAAATCAATTATGAAAACCACAAAAAAAATAATGAAAAATAATAAAACGAGTGGTGCTGTGAGGATTGATTGCCCTTATGGTGAAGAACTTAAATCCATGATGCCAGTGATGATTCAATCCAGTCAAAAGTTTTTTAGGCCAAAATAAAATTATTTTAAATAAAATTTCTTAAGGGTCATCAGGAATCGCAACATCATCAGGAAATTCTAGGTCATCCAGTGCACCATCTGATCCTGAGGCAAATGCTAAAACAGCAACATCAAATAAGCTCATGCAATTCTTTAGTAATGAATTCTAAAACCACCCATCGACGTAGACCTCTAACGGTTCAAGAAAGAGCTACGGAGCTTTACGTAACCTAAAAGAAAATAAGATTGGAAGAGAAGAAATGTGTACTGCAAGAAAAGGAATAATTAAAACAAAAAAGACACGAAGAGAAAATTGATCTGATTCGCGAACAACACAGCGAGAAAATGAAAAAACTTGATGAAATTAAAGAATTTTTTTTTGATATATTTAAGAAGAACTAGAGATAATTCATAAACGTATTTTTATTTTAAAATAATTAATGTTATGTTCACGCAGTATCGTGAGAATAAAAAAACAACTTCTAGAAAATCATAAATTTAAATTAAATTCAAAAACAAACGCTATTTTTCAATAAATTTATTTAGAAGTAAACTAAGTTTATAATTATAATAACGTTTAGTAGTTGAGTCGAGAATCAGCTGTGTGCTTTAAATCCAATGGGCCTATGTAGACTTGTATTTTTGCATCAACTTTTTTCCTCGTTTCTTTTCTCTTTACCTATAAACTAAAATTTGTGGTGAGGATATTCTGATGCAGTTTTGAATAATATAGTGTATTCTTTTCGGCTGTACCGAACAAATTTCAGTACAGTTCCAACACCGAATTTTTTTTTTTGTATTGAAATTTATTCCAAAAGAATACAAAATTCGATAATTCGGTGTTGGAACTTGTTCGGTACAGCCGAAAAGAATACACTAATAATTTTTTTGTATTCTCGTGTTGTTACAATATAAAACAAAAATTATCTGTGTATGTGTGAGAAATTTTTTCATTTAAATTTGTTGTTTGAGCAGTAAACATCGTTACATCAAATATTTTTTAAAACATTGCGGGGTTTGTGTACCATAAATTTTAATAAATAATTTAGTATTATATCACAATACTGTGAAAAAGTACTGTGAAAATATTTGTGAAAACCAAATTATTATAATAAAACGAAGTGTTTTAATTAATATTATAATAAAATATAAGGAAACTGAAGGAAATTTCGAAGGTTTAATACTTACGAAGAAAAGGAAAAAACATGTCTGAAACCTTTAATGCAAATCAAGATGGTTGGAGTAAGGGTCAGACGCTCTTTTTAATAAATGAGTTCAAAAAATATCCTTGTTTATATAGCCCTTTAGATACAAATTTCTGCAATAAAGTTAAACGTAACGAGAAATTAAATTTATTGCTGAACGAAGTAAAGAAAAGCAAATGCAATGTAACAGTAGCTGACATTAAAAAAAAATTCGAACTCTGCAAAGTCAGATGTCTAAAGAGATATCGAAAATTATCAACTCTAGAAAAAGCGGCGCTAGTGCCAATGCCGTTTACGAACCAACGTTATGATGCTATGCAGATTTGCATTTTTTAATAGATGGTAATGATGCTACACCGTCTACATCAAATTTGAATCTTTCCGAAGTAAGACACTCATTTTATTACGTTTCATATACATATTTAGTTTAAATGTTATACATATTTGGTTGTTTTATTTTATTTTTAGATTGGACTAGAAAATATTGATGATGCTGAAGAAGCTGTCGAACATAATTCTGGGTCTCGTAGAAAAGTAAGTTGTATTATATATTTCCAAAAATGTTCAAACCCTACTTGATGTAATTATTATTATGTTTATCAATCATTTCAGAAAACAAAGCGACAAATAAATTATTTGGAAAATCGTGCAGTGGAAGCGCTAAATTGCGCAAAAGATTATTTCACTGCATCAAAACAAAAAAAAAAAATACTGTCAAAGGAGGAAGAATTTTGTATCTACCTTTGTAGTGAATTAAAAGAAATTAAACTAGAGGAAACGTTTAGAGCCGTCAAAATGGAAATTTTGCCATTAGTGCAGGATAAGATCAATGTGGAGATGCAGATTCTAGGAAAACAACAACAAAACACGTTTAATATTAGAAACCACCAAACAACAACCATCCCAACCTCTGGTACGACATCCCGTTCACAGTTTCCCGATTCGAATTCTTCAAGTTACGTATTTTCTTCCTCCCCAATAGAATATTCAAATCCAATAAGATTCCAACATTCAAATTCACCATCTTTAGAATATTCATCCCCATCACCAATAGAATTTTCGAACCCATCTCCCTTAACATATCAAACCATAGAACTAAATTCTACACAATCATTATATCCACGAGAATCGCCTACACATTTCATATCTGACTACGAGTTTGATGACGTATATCACAAATTTTCTACATCAGCAATTTTCTACAATTCAGGTAAAAAAAAACATATGCAAATTTTAGAAATTAAAACCATAAAACCACCACCATCAACATCAACATCCAAAGATATTTTGCAATTATCAATGAGGGGCTGTATTGATAATTTTGAGCCCTAATAATTAATTAATTTAATTAATAATATTATTATAAATTATTAGGGCTAGGATAATTTTGAGCCCTTATAACAAATAATAATTAATTTAATAATTTGAATTTTTTTATTCTATTCTTTTTTTTTAATTTGAAATGTTTTTTCTATTTAATTTTTTTTTAAAAGATAATAAATATTTTACTGTCCAAAGTTTTAATTGTTTATTCCTAATTATGTCGCTTCGGTCGCTATAGATTCAAGGTAGATCACTGTTCACTAAACCAACAACAAACATTATTTCGTCTTTCAGCATAGGTATCAGGTAAGTATATTACAAAACACAAAACCACTATAAGTCATTTTTCAAGAAATTAATTAAAATAAAAAATAAAATTTAAAAACTTTTTAATAGAATTCTATTATTTATTACATACATACATTATTAAATTATATTTTACCCTCATTATTAAAATATTCTGTTAATTGTTTTCTCACAATTTCTCCATTTTTCCAATTTAGGCTGTCTGAGCGAGACATATTTCCTTTATCTTGAGTAGCCTCATTTGATTCTATTTCATTCAATTCTATTTCGCTATACCATGCGCTTCTACTGATCAGAAAATTGTGCAATGTGCAACAACACTGCACGATTTTTACTACTTTCTCCTCACGCAAATTAATAGGCTTTTGAAAAATTAAGAATCGGTTACTTAATATGCCAAACGCACGTTCGATATTTTGTCGTGCTCGACTCAACCTCCTATTGTACATTTTCTTCTTTTTATCGGTTGTTGAAAATGGATAAGGGGTCATCATGTTGGGTGATAATGGAAACGCATTATCTACGACAAAAACATGAGGTAATAATCGTTGGTTTCCGACGATTTTTTTAGGTGGTAATACCTTGTCGGCTTGTTGTAACACATAATTGAAGCTGGAACGCTGCAACACGCCACCATCGCTCACCCGTCCATTGCACCCCACATCAATATAAATAAACTTGCCATAAGCATCGGCAAGGCCCAATAATACTACGCTATGGTGCCCTTTATAATTGTAGTAAAGCGGCACATTTGTTTTTGCCGGTCTGAAACTAATGTACTTACCGTCCAAAGCACCCAAACAATTTGGAAATTGATATTTTAGACGGTACTCGTCCGCAATTGAAGTCCACTCTTCTTCTGTTATGAGAAACTGAAATACAAAATTTGAAATATAATAAGTTGTGTTAATTTTTTAGTTAATAATTATAATTAAGTTTTATTAATATTTTAAAAAGTAATTACCTTTAAAAATTGCTGCTTCAGTTGTTTGTGAATGGCGTCACACTGTGCTGTGCGTATACCATAAGGTCGTTCTCAATGTCGTGAGTGAACGACATTTATCCAATATTTTAATCTGACTGCGTATTTTATAATTGATGACTTTAACTTTTAAAAAGTTTTGTTGGTGGTAAAATGTACCACAAGAGATGTTGTGACGATGCCCGTCTTATAAGTCCGTAAGTCCAGAACAGTCCGGTTTTCCAATGATACACTTTGCCGAAACAACTTTGCACCAAAGAAAGAACCGTTAGACCCGTTTGACGTGCGTCAACTGAGGTCGTCGGGAGGATCAGAGAAAGTAAATTAATAAGATTCTAGTTGTTTATTGTTCGAATCATTTCTTTTATACAATTTTTTGGATTTAAATTTCCATTTACATAATCCCCACTTAAATATATCAATATATTTTATTTTAAATTAATTATGTAAAAAAATGCAATTATAACAAAATGTACATATAATATATTTTGGTTTAATTACTTAATATTTCCCCGCAATAAAATGCGAATCATCAAAATTATTTACCTTTTTTTTATTTAAAATTATTAAAAATTAATTCCAATGTTTTGAAACATGATATGTGATGACACACTTTGAATAATATATAGGTAGTTCATAAAATTCATAAAACTTCGCTTACTTATAATTGTAAACATATGAAATATTATCTACTTATTTATTATTGTTTTGTTTTGATAAAAGAAATGTCGTCATGGGAATTCCTTTATAACTTATTTATATAGGTTTTAATTTGGATAGGTAGACGTAGTAGTATCTCTACAACACACATCTATAATTGCTTCCGATAGAAATGACTTGGATAATTTAGAACTATAGTCCAGATCCATATAGCTGTCGCCTGTTGCTAGAAATCGTAGTGTGACATAACTTTTCAGGAACACTAATAGCGGCTCTTAAATGGGTGTCTTGTTTCTCTGTCGTTTTTTATTCTGCTCAATATAAAACTAAAAGAATCTTCATCCATTCTAAGAAAGTTCCTATAGTCCGACGAATCGGGTTGTAACTCCTTCAGAAGGGTTTGTGTGTTGCCGATTGTCTCTCGAGTTTTCCTATAATTCTTAATCCAACAACTTCTTTTACGTTGTGGCACATCATCTTTTGCTGCTAGAAATAAGCAAGCAGCAGCCACTGACATAAGGGAGAATCAACAGCAGGAGAATCTTTGTCAACTTTGTTATTTTAACCAAACATTGCCTCGGCTTTAGAATTAAAATGTCGATTATATGAAAATTTCTTTTATTTATTCTTATGACAGGCCACTTCTCTTAATTTTATTTTATATTTTTCTGCTACTATGGTGATTCGAACGAGTCAAAGTACAAATACGAAATGGAACGAATTTACATATACATATATAATAAGCATCGAGTGTAGAATACAAATCTGAACTTCAAGTTGATTCAAGTGTTGTTGATATGTGTTGTTAAAAATACTAGTCTAAATAGGCCCAATAAATGTTAGTCACATCTGATAATAGAAAAATCATAATACTTTGGTTAAAAATTCCTCAAACACTTATATTACTAACATCAGATTTTAACATTGCTATAATTCAAACATCTGATTCCAACAACTATAACAAATTGTCAGAATTGTAATTTTGTTTAAATATTCAAACATTGATTAGACGCATAATACAATTAAATATAATATAAGTATAATTGCATGCTTACCAAAACAATTCCGATGTCAAAATTCGATTAATACTTACTTTGCATATGTTCGGTAAAACGGTTGATGTAAAAAGTTTAAACATTTGAAATTTACGGCGAATTGAATTATCAAACTCACAATTTGAGTTTTTCGAATTTTGACAGACCAACTAACTTCATTTAAAATAAGCGTTCATTTTAAATAAACCCGATAAAACGAATTTGATTTTTTTTTTCTGTAGGATTTTCAAAAGTAAACAAATGGCATCCAATATTTTGTAAATGAGGCTTAATTATATTGTAAGTTTCGATGTTTGATAACAATAGTTTTGTACCAACAGATGTAAATTTTAAATTATAATCACTTACATTAGATTTTGAAAGCAATTCCTTAATTTCACAAGTGCTTTTGTTTTTTATGATTAACGGTGGTATTCGGTGGTACTCAATTTCAAATATAATTATAAAAATAAACGAACGCACTATTTATTAATTTTATTTCATTTTGTTTTTTTGCTAAAAAAAGATGAAGTGTCAAAAAACCACACTTGTGGTCATTCAGTTTTTAACTTTTTAAACAAAACCGTTTTTCCATTTGATTGGTTTTCCTTGAAAATAACAATAAAAGTAAATATTTTTAAAATTGCCTAAAACAAAAAGTAAAAAAAAAGGATTGAAACTATAAAATTTAAAAGAAATATTCCACTTTCTTTTACTGGAACTAAGAAACGTAAAGGCAGCCATTGGTTTTACATATAGTTATAAAACATTGTTTTATAATAAAATTGTCCAAGCATTGTAATAAAAAGGGGCATGAAAATATAAATCTAATTAGAAGCATATTCTTGGATTATTATTTTTTTGATTATTGTTGGAGCTGCTTCCGATGGTGTTATTCTCAGGTACACCAAATGTTGTATTATCCTGAAGATCGGAAGGAACATTATTCGTGTTATATAGAGCTGAAGGTGTATAATTCTTTTGATGAGATCAGAGAGAATACCGGTTTGATATTATTTTGTTTTGATTGGAAGGAGCTTGTGGCAGTAAATGCGGACGAATGTATGGTGGTAATAGAAATCTCTGGAATTCAACAATCAACTATACCGCAGCAATAAGGTTAGATTTTTTTTTTTATAATTTGTATGACATTCTGTCAAAATCCTTTCTAAAAGTTTTAATGTTAGAATAGAGTGCTAGTTTAATAAGAGATTCCCAAATTTTAAGATTGGTCGTAAGGGAGGAGAAACCTGTCGTCCAGGTAGTAATATAATTATTATTTGATATATAACAGGTCATTCAATAAGTCCGTAGGATAAGTACCCGACTAGAATTTACTTCAGGAAAAACCATAGAATATATAAGGACCTGCTAAGGATTTTGTAAGGTATGCCATTAAAAGCATTCCTTCTCAGGAACATGTCAGGTAGAAGTAATTATAACCTCATGTTACTTAAAATAAATGAAATTGAGGATTGTCTACTGAGGTCCGTCTATGGTCCAAGTGAGGAAATCCTGATATTTTAAAATAAAATATAACGCCAAACTTTCCTGACTAGAACCAGTATAGGACCAAAGAAGTAAAATATTTTATCTTTTCGGGTACCTTCGGTGTAAAAATTAGCGAAATAGACACGATTGACATCTTTTTTTTAGAGTGATTGTTTTCTCTCTTATTCACATACACGCGTTTACGTATCTTTTTTTTCGATCTGTTTTTTTCATTTTTTTAAAAAAAAAAGTATATTCAACCATAAAAAGGAAGATCACATCGTGTATTTTTTCCGCATTATTCTTATTTCGTTTTTGTTTTAAAGTGTTAACTGTTAAATACTAAAGTGCTTAATTATTTGTCTATAACGAAAACAATACAAAAGTGATAAAAAATAAATATAATTACAATAAAAACAACATCAAATATAGATCTAAATTTGAAAATTCAGTGTTAATTTTAAGTGAATTAAATTTCCGTTTATTGGTAATAAATCAATCATAGTTTAGGTTTAAGTTTAAGTTTTCTTGCATTTAAGCTTTAAAATCTAATTACTTGAAGCTATACCATTTCAACATTGTTGTTGTGGCGATTTATGATAAGTGTGACATCGCTTATATTTAATTTTTTGCGGTCAAGTTTAATAAAACAAAAAACTTTTGTTCTTTCAACAGTTTGTGAGCCTGGCGTTTTCAAACTATAATTATTTTTAAAAAACGATGCAAGAAACAAAATATTAAAAGATTAAAATTTATCATATAAAAATGATTAGTTTTCTAATGCAATATTGTCTTTTTATAAGAGCGCGAAATTTTATAACACGAGATTTGTAAATGTTGGTGAGTTGTAAAATATGAGATTAAACGATTTTTTCTGTTGCACACAAACCATAATAATTTGGAATAAAAGCAGAAAAACGGTTTTTGACTTTTACGTTTTTAATTTTCAATATTACTATAATGAATTGTATAGTTCATATTTGCTCTACAAAATAATGTTTTCGATGGCTGTAACTTATGTTAACCTGTAACTTATATTAGTATGTGATAAAAAAACGTTCATTCCACTGTAGCAGTTTCTATTTGTTGAGTTATTTTTCTTTTGTTTCTTTCTTCTGCATCATTTGCAAGAGAACTTCAAATTATTTCGTATAATCCATGAACATTCATTTTTTTCATTCAAAATAAATTTTGATAATCCCTTTGAAGGAAAAATCAAACAAAAATAAATTAAAATCCTCTAATAAGTGAAAAAACTTATAACATAATGTCAATCTCTTGTTACTTTACGCAAATAACGGTTATTTGCGTAAAGTTACAAGAGATTGACATTATGTTATTTGAAAACTTACGCCAAGTGCCAACGGCCAACAGTGTTAATTATAGAAAAAACTTATGTTTAACTCTATATAGTCAGCTATCAATATATTTGAGCACATTTATTTACATGCTTTCCTATGATTAAAAGAAATGACAAAATACGAATTGATTTTATATTTTGAGAATTATTTATTTTGTAAGCAAACCAGTATGATATTAGTGATTTTTTTTAATAAAAATTGTAGATTTGTAATTATTTACATAAGGGATCTCTAATAAAACGTTTTTCTATTTAAAGTATGTATGTTGTTCGACGTTTTGTGCTGAGAAATTTAATAAAGATTTGTAAGAGTTGCGAAATTATAATTTGGCTTTAAGTACCATTGAAATTTAGTATATTTTAGTTTAATAAAAAATAACGTTTAAACGGTGCCACACTTATCACAATCATATCAAATTGGCAATAATCTGCATATTTGCAAATTTTATTGATATCTACCCAGTGAACACATGACGTAAATATGACATCACATGAAGGCCATACACACATACCTGACCTTCCTGTGATGTCATATTTATGTCATGTGTTCACGGTAACAGATTTACAAATGGTTTTAATTTTTTATAGACATGTATTATAAAAATCGTCTTGCGTTATTTTTAAATGATCCAAAACGAAAACAGATAGATGTAGTTCCAAAAACATGGCTCACATTTGAACAGGATAAAATATATGCCTGGCCCTTATGATAATCCTGTAAAATGTAAGGAGCTTCAAGAAATGGTAAAAAACTTCAAACCACCCATAACGGTATGGTCAACATTCCCAGTTAATATTCGGGGCAGAGCTCGTAAGTGCACAGTGCTTTATTATAAACACTTTTTTGCAATTCAAATTGACTTATTTATAATCCTAATGTAAATTTCTTAGAAACGTATAAAGAAGCTGAAAACAAAATTAGGGAACTGCTAACAACAGCATACGTAGTTTAGCCATTAATTATGTAGCTATAAGATCGAAAGAAAGTTCAAAAAAAAAATTTTCAAAGATACAAAGTTTTATACCTGTATCGAAGGAATAATTCGACATCAAAAAATATCATTTTTCTATGCGAAAAGTAAACTCACTAGTATAAAAAAATAACAAATTATAGTTGCTATGGTTTTTCATATAATTTTACAAAGTATTTTAAACAACGTAACCATGAAAAAATAGAATATGAATTTTGAATGTTTTGTTTATAACTTTATAATTTATAGAAAATATCGATTATATATTAGTATCATAGAAAAAATTGCATTTCCTACGCGAGATAAAAACGTTTTTCGTTCGTAAGCATGTCTCACTCGACGCTAGCGCGTCTCGTGAACAAATGTTTACTCACGAAAAAATCAATGTTTGCATCTCTTGTAGGAAAATATACTATTCTGTTACTACTATTTTAACTATTATTATTATGATTATAAAATAATGTTATTAACGTTTACAGAGGTATTGCGAAGAAAACTGAGCAGTGTAAAAAACCCATTGGACGATAAATCTATGCTAAAGTCATTATCATCAGTGTTAAATAATGCAAAAGATTGGAATGGTCACCGTGTTTTTCGGTTTAGTGAATAAAAAATTCGAAAGTCGAAATATAAAATATTTGTATAAAAGAATAAATAAAATATGACTGTTATTAAACGTAAATCTTGTTTTTATTGTTATAGTAACCAATAGTGTATTAAATAATATAAATACAGTTGTATTTTTAATCTGGTTTTATTTAAACGATAATTACTAGTTCCTAAAAAGGTATTCCTGATTAGTTCCAACTCAGGCGATCCTGATCAGGAAAACATTAGGTATACATGATGTGGACCTGATAAAATTTCCTTATTAGTTCCTGAGTATTGATCTGCGTTACAAACCATACATTATCCTTATTGGACATACCTGACAAGGTCCTAAGTAGGTTTAGAAAGATTTTTCTAGTCGGGTAAGAAAAAAACAACATTTTGACAAAACTCGATTTTTTTATTCAACATAGTTGCCTTCGAGGGCGATACAACGAGTATAGCGATTTTCCAACTTTTCTATACCACTTTTATAGTATGATTTCTCTGTCTCGTCAAAATAGGCCTCAGTTTCAGCGATTACTTCATCATTGGACTTAAATTTCTTTCCAGCAAGCATTCTCTTGAGATCTGAAAACAGGAAAAAGTCGCTAGGGGCTAAATCTGGAGAATATGGTGGGTGGGTAAGCAATTCAAAGCCCAATTCATTCAATTTTGCCATCGTTTTCATCGATCTGTGACACGGTGCATTATCTTGGTGAAACAACACTTTTTTCTTTTGCAATTGTGGCCGTTTCTTTGCGATTTCAGCCTTCAATCGATCCAAAAGTTCACAGTAATAGTCGCTGTTGATGGTGGTTCCTTTTTGGAGATAGTCGATGAATATTATTCCGTTCGTATCCCAAAATACAGACGCCATCACCTTACCGGCCGACTGTTGCGTCTTTGCTCGCTTTGGATTCGGTTCGTCGACTGCTGTCCACTCAGCTGACTGTCTTTTGGATTCTGGTGTGTAATTATGAAGCCATGTCTCATCCATTGTCATATATCTACGATAGAATTCCATTTTATTGCAGTTTAACAGTGCCATAGACTCCTCCGAAGCATCGATTCGTTGTTGTTTTTGGTCGACTGTGAGCTCATGCGGCACCCAATTTGCACAGAGCTTTCGCATACCCAAATGTTCATGTAAAATGGTAAAAACACTACCATCTGCTCCCTTTACAATGTCAGCTATTTCGTGCACCTTCAATTTGCGATCGTTCATAACCAATTTGTGGAGTTTTTTTATGTTTTCTGGAATAACAGCCTCATTTGGGCGTCCACTGCGCTCTGCATCTTTTGTGCTGGTACGACCACATTTAAATTCAGCAATCCACTTCTCTACCATTTGTCTCGATGGAGCAGAGTTTGGATAATGTTTATCAAGCCATTGTTTGGTTTCCACTGTATGTTTTTTCATCAAAAAGCAACGCTTTATTAAAATTCGAAATTCACTTTTTTCCATTTTTTTTTTTTCAAAAACAAAAGTTGCTTCACACAAAATGCTATAACTCACGAATCAATAGTCAGATTGCTGTCAAATTTATACACGTATCGTTTGAAGGTTAGTACTAAATAAAAATCATATGGAAAAAATTCTAGTAACGCCATCTATGTGTCATCCTACGGACTTATTGAATGTAGTATATAAAAGTCCAAGCCACGAAATAGTGGCAGAACAATACCGAATATTCGGATATGCCTGTTTTAGTAAACCTAGAAAATGTGGAGAAAACTCCAGAACTTCAAAATATATTAGAAGTAAGTAACAATTTAAACTCTAATAATAGTGAAAATTTGTACAGGTTACACGATGGTAGTTTATTAAAATCCTCTAATAACACAATTTGGGAAAACAACCAGATAAGTATGCCAAAAAACCACAAAACAATTATGGATGAGTTGCATGATATTAGAACGCAAATGAATTTGGGGTTTGTCAAAATTTTTACCCAACTTGAGTATTTCACAAAAGGTCGATATATGGAGAAAACCATAGATGTGCAGCCAAATCAATCAGTGTTTTCTATGAGCAACTTCAACAAAATTAGTTGCTTGGAGGATGCCCAAGCCCTAGATATTGCGTTAAAAGCTGACGATTATACGACAAACATGGTAAAGTACACTTTAAGTTTTATTGAAATATTATAACTGTTATATATTTTGTTTTTGGATATCCCAAATGGCATATATTGTAGGAAAAGGAGGCAATAGATGTGGAGAGGGATGGACGTGCTGCTATGCACTGATTGATGCATTTTTCAACCGATCATTTTTGGGAGAGAAAGGAATATTTTATATACATCATTGTAACATATAGTAATAGCACAAAAAAAGATGACAAAATGCTCATATGCATCATATCTTAAAACATCCCTTAAAAAAACAATGCTCAAGTACAACAAAAACGTACGATACTCTGTGCCTTTGGCAAACTATCTAAGTCCCCTTACAGCTCTGTGCATCTCATCTGGCATTTTTAATTTTTTAAGTTTTTGCGTGATATTTTGATTATCTGCTGCAGAAAATCTTATCGTTAATTTGAACTCGCCATTTGTCCATCCCGTTAAGGATTTTTTCATTATTTCTAAAATAGTGTTTAACATAATGCTATTTTATTTATTTTATTAATAAAAATAAGTCAACATTACTGTGACGAAGGGAATTTCAGAAACACTATTTTCGTGTCAAAGATTTATCATCTTCCCTTCGTCGCAAGTCTAATAAATTCCAGACAATTTCTAATTTTATAATTTTGATCCATCATGACATTATGGTCATTATACCCATTTTTCAAAAATTTTCCCATATTTCGTTTTGCACATTATGCAAAAATATTAATAATTCTAGTAAAATTTTCACATGTTTTGCTTTCTGTAAGTTTTACAGAAAACAATTACTGAAAAATTCTGGATTAACCTACATGGTAATCCAATTTCACTTTATTTAATTCTCATTTTTCTTTCTTTTCTACTTAAGACTGAAATTCAGCCTTTCGTTTTTTAGTTGTAATTAAACAAGTTTTCGTTTATTTGTGGGAAAGTTCCCATAAATTGATTAGATTCTGGAATTAATTTTGTTCTCTCGTTATTTTTAATTTTGTCTACTAAGAGCATTTTGACCAGAGCTCGGATAACACCGAGGTGTTGATTTGAGTTGGAAAATTTTTAGTGGGGACTCGGATTCGAACTGTCGACCAGGATGGTTACAATTTGTTTTAGTTTTGGTCAGGACTGAGTTTGGAGACGTGGACGAAGTCGGTCATCGAAGCAAAGTAATCAGTGGTGTCGGTGTTTTTTTTGTTGTTTACGGAATTAGGGATTTAGTCTAGTTTTTTTTCTTTTGGTTTTTTTTTATTAGTGTAGTCAATTTAAATATAATCTAAAAATAATTTGGAAAAGTTATGAGTGGAAAACAAAATAAATTAGTGTTTTTATTAAAGTTTTAAATATAATCCAAACATAAGTTGGAAAAGTTTTGAGATGAAAACAAAATAAATTAGTGATTTTATTAAATTTTAAAATATAATACAAATATAATTTGGAAAAGTTTTGAGAGGAAAACAAAATAAATTAGTTTTTATTGAATTTTTAAATATAAAATATTTTGGAAAAGTTTTGAGAGGAAATCAAAATAATTTAGTGATTTTATTAAATTTTAAAATATAATCCAAATATAATTTGGTAAAGTTTTGAGAACAAAACAAAATAAGTTAGTGATTTTATTAGATTAAAATTAATTATTGAGTTATTAAGATTAGTGTAGTCAAACTTCAATATACTGGAATTGAAATAAAGATCACGTTACTTGAAATATCTTGTTTTGGGATAACCCGCTATAGAGATGGATACATCAACAGGGAATTTGTAAGGTGAGTCCTAGATAGTAGTTTTTGTTGTTTTCATGTATAGTTTCTCTAAATATGTGGAGATAAGCAGGAGCGACAGGCGTTGGGCGTTCCTTCTGAACATTCAACTACTGATTCGCTGAAACAATGGCTGGTAGTGAATGAGAACATGGTAAAGGCACAAGAGGTAAGTAGGGACGGCTGTCTGCGTTTCTCTAACTAACAACCGCTCCCATCTAGGGTTTCTGACTTCCGATTCAAACCCACGACCGTTATAGACTGAGCCAAGTCGATAGAGCGGGAATCGGGCTGCGGTCAGGGATCAAATTTATAACTTTAGTAAGTGCAATCTTTACTCCTTTTTGGGGGCTCAGGTTGCACTGCAAATAGTTACATTAACTAAGTCTATAAGATGTAAACTGTCACTTACAGGAAATTGTTCTATCATATCTATCGGTAATTGTTCTAAAGGTGAATATTGTTTGTGGTGCGCACCATAAATTTTGTTTCGAAACCCCTCATTTGTTCTCCTATTACAATTAGTTTTTAAGAATACCGTACGATTTGAAATATACCCTCCTACCACAGTGCATTTTAAACATCCATGCTTGCCATTCAAATATGTAACATCTGAGATCAAATTATAAGTATAATAAAGAAGATAAAAAGCTAAATTTCTTAATATATAATAGTACATACCTTTAATAAATGCTCTAGCCGGTGAACCACATATAAAACATCTAATACTAATGTTTATTTGATGCCCATTTATTCTTAGTCCATTTTTAAGAAGATCCGTACATTCGTCCACAAACTGTTTTAAATACTCATTTAGATCTATCGGTTTTCCTTTTCCGCAATAAATACCGAGGACCATAGGTTTGAACGACTTGATTTCATGAATTGAAAAAAGAATAGACCAAAATTGTATTTGTGAAGTTTTGTATATTAACCATCAATATTTATGTTTAACGAAATGCTGAGAGCGTGATCTAAATAAGTAAAAAAGTATTGCCTTAGACAAACTTCTAATCCCTGATGCCAATAAAGCCCATCGCCAATCGCAATAAAACAATAAGAGTTGGGTGTTTCTAAAAAAGTGCGCGGATCACGAGCAATGATGCCTTTAGGCAAAATCTTTGTCAACAAACCCAAAAGACTTTTCAATGCCTGATGTCTTACATTATATTCTGGCGCCCAAATTTTAATTTCTTCCTTAATACTTGTTTGTTGTTCTTGTTCATCTGATCCGGCATCTGAAGTGTCATCACTATCTAATTCCGTTGTCCAATTTGTGCTTATGTTATGATCAGTGTCACTTACAGAAGCAGCAAACTCAATACTTCTCGTTGTGTTAAAATTGGCGTTTGGTACTTTATTTAAAATAGATAAATTTTTTGATGCGAAACTGTTTTAAAACAATGATTTATTTTTTTGTACTTGTTTTCTAAATGTACTGCTCAATTTGTATTTTTTCCATGAGCTAAACTTTAACATTGTTATTTACTTTAAAGAAATTTTATATAAAACGCAACTTTATTAAAATGCTTTATTCACTGAAAGAAAAATCCATTTTTAAATTAAAAGTCCTCAGGTTTTGATTTCAAAATCTGCTTAAAATTGATAAAAATTCAAGAAAATCTATCAAAATAAAAGTAAAAAATTTATCTCAATCAATTTTGCTTTTAATGTAAAAGAAAAAACTATTCACTTTAAAATACCCAACTTTTAAACAAAGCTATTTGCTTCAATAGCTTCACTTAATTTTTGTTTCAAATTCAAGAAAATCTATTAAAATAAAAGATAATATTTTATTTCAAACGATTGTTTTTTAATTGAAATTGTTGAGTTTAATTGCAAATTAAACCTGTCGATGATTTTTTGAAAATCGAAACCGGTCGTTAATAAAAAATAAGTGAATAAAAATTGGTGTTTTTGTAATTATTAAAAATATTTAAAACATAGATTGTTTTTTAAATCAAAAGAAAAATCTTTTGAGTTGAATAATTCCAAACTTAAAAAAATGTTTAGTCAAAATATTACATATTGAACATTTGCAACTTGTATTGACTTCTACAAAAATAACGGGATACTTAAATTTCGGTATAGTTCGGTAAAAATATATTTTTTATTCGCCTATATATTAAAGTGTTACTTTATTACTGTGATTTGCGGCTTTAAAGTATCACTTTTCAACTGTTTATTTTGTCGTCATAGCTACGTCCAAAAAAGTAAAAAGCATTTGTATTTGTTTAAATTCTATGAAAAATAAATTTTTTTATCAAAGCAACCCGCAAATTCAAAATTTCATTATCCAATTAAAATAGTTGTTATCATTCAATCGGCTAGCGCCTCGATTTGCAAACTCCACATCCGTCCAAAATCTTTAGCTTTACGTCCTAGCATCATAATGTACTATTTTATTCGCCTACATATAAAGTGTTATTTTATTACTGTGATTTGCGGCTTTAAAGTATCACTTTTCAACTATTTATTTTGTTGTCATAGCTACGTCCAAAAAAGTAAAAAGCATTTGTATTTGTTTAAATTCTATGAAAAATAAAATTTTTTATCAAAGCAACCCTTAAATTCAAAATTTCATTATCCAATTAAAATAGTTGTTATCATTTGTTGTCATAGCTACACAATAATTTGGAAAAAATAATAAATATTTTGTCAAAGGTTACTTGTTCCACATATTTTTATTTTAAAATTTATGAAAATTTATAATTTTAATTTAGAATAAACCAATTTTCTTAAAATATTTTGCTTGCGGCGAATAAAAAATAGTATATGATGCACGGACGTAAGCTATTTTGGACTTAATGTGGGTGAAAATCTCGGCTAGCGCCTCGATTTGCAAACTCCACATCCGTCCAAAATCTTTAGCTTTACGTCCTAGCATCATAATGTACTATATTATATCTTTTTATTTTCATTAGTTCAGTGAAAGTGATCATAAACGAATTGGTAATAAAGTTATGTGTTTTAAATATTATTTAAAGGTTTTTTAAAGGAATCCAAAGGAATTATTTTATTAATACAGTTGAAGTGATTCGTGATTTAAATTAGTGGCTTAAGTTAATTATTGGTTTAAATAAAAAACTTAATTAAACGTTTTTTAATTTTTAGTAACAATTTTTGGTAATCAGTAATTAAGTCCTTGAGATAACGTATGTCATTGCAGGTTGATGTTAAATACCCAAACTGCAGTTGGAAAAAGTGTTATTACCTATTTTGAGAAATTTAATACTTTAACACATGGCCATCAACAAAACATTACAAACTGTTTACTTGATGGTTTAATGTCAACCCACTTAAAATTAGGAAGTAAAGATTTTCAAAAATTAAATAATTTAATTGTTGATAATTTTCCGGGAGAAAATAGGGTATAATCAATCAGTTATTTTGTTATAGTTACTCCAAAGTTATTAAGGTCAAGTCATAAAGTCTTTAATTTTATTATTTAGGACACATATTACATACCAAGAACGCAGGGAAAACAAAAAAAATATCTGGCAAATTAATTGACCGATATTACAATAATGTTATGTAGACTGGAGCATGATGACGTACTGCGGTAAAGTTCCAGATTCATAAAGTCTCAATTTCCTCATATATCACAATTTTGCATTTCACGCGTTGTTCGTAACAAATTTTCTTTCATACGTAATTTATAGTCGTCTGTTAATTAGTTTCCGTCACACATATTTATCCTTCTCATAGAGGTAATATTTTTTTTCTACAATGCACTAATGTTGGTTCATACTGCGTTTTCACCAGCCTGGCTTCGTTATGCTAAACAAATTCAAATGTTCCGTGGACCCAAACCATCCATTAACTGCTGTAATTTTATTCGGGCCTCAAATAGTTGTGCATATTTAACAATTCGATTTGCTCTCTTTACAACAATATTCGCCGATCGGTGTATAAAATTAACCTGAAACCGATATACTTGTTATTATCGATCCTTCTTTCATACCTACATGTATGTATATAATTATTATTGAATATAATTACTATGTAAATCAACTGTATTTTACATGCGTATTCGTCAGATTCTTGTAATGGTACGGAATCCCAAGTACTGGTTGAGTCTGGACTTGATTTGTGGTAAGACTACTGAAGTCTAATCGTAAATACTATGATCAAATTGTCCGATTTGGTTTAATGTAAGAAAACACCAAATTGAAACACCAAATGTTTTGTAAATGATGTCTCTATTTGAAATGTTTTTACGTTTCTAAACGGTATTACTTATTAACGAATTTTAAATGTAAATTCTCCACCAAGGAAAAAATGAGTAACGATTCGATCTTGTTCACCGATATAAATAGAGGTGTAAATCGTGTGAATTTCTCTTATATTTTCGGTAGTCCATTGTGACTTAGTCAATTTTTCTTGTCTGATGACATAACAGCTGTTAATATTTTTGTCATTGTACACATCAACAAGTTTTTTTTGGTTTGGAAATTCCATCTAGACAGATTGAAATATTTTTGAATATTTTCTTTGCATGCGGTGTCAATCGGAAATAATAAAATTCTGGAATTTCATAAAGGTAATCAACCCATTTCTTGCTCAAATTATTTACAAGTATAAGAAACAATCAAATTAATGCATTTAATTCTTTTGAATGTTTGTGGCTGTGATACAATCAAAATTAAAGATAAAAAAAATATGTATTTATGTTGTGATATAATTAGTCATAAACTTTATTGTATAGTTTGTTAGTTTTAAAATTATTAGAACAATTTAATCAATGTGCCGTGTTCTTTGTGATTAGAATAATTAATCAAATATTTCGTGTGATATTTATATTAAACTCACGAGTGATAGATAGTCTATTGTTGCATGCATTAACAAGTAAAAATTATCAAGTTCAAGAATTCCGTAAAGAGGCCATCCGCCATAGATTATGTTTGTTGTCTATAATTAATATAAGTTCAGTTTTACACAATAAAAATATTGTTTCTGTTTTGGTGGACAAATAAAACTAAGAATATTGATAAAAAACAAAGGCGACAAAGGTTATTTGGTTCTGGTTGTGTGAGCGATCCGCCATTGACGCTTAGTCGATGTGGTTTCATTTGGTTTTGGTGTGAACAGTAACGAAACATTCCTAGCCAAACTACAGCCAAGTTTATTGCTTACTACCACCTCGTGACTGAAATTGTTGTCTTCTTGGAGAGCAAAAGTAATACAGCTTTCGTTGTGATCAGAATAAATTTAATAGCCTACAGTAAACCTATGTGGGAGGGTATCACCCTGATCCTACAGTTATCATAATTTCGTGGCTTTACCGGATTGCAATTGGGTTGAAGACACAGGTATTAAGCTAGTATACAAAAGACGGCAGAAAAATTTGTAGATACAGTGAGACCTGAATTGAGAACGAAGTCTGGTAGGAGATTACTATATCGAGGAGCGTCGTTCCATTCACCATGTGTAACGATGAACGCAAATTGCAGGGGATGATGTACTAATTTTAAAGAGATCGAGTGGGAATTGGGCCGACCATGAGGTGAGTGATTATTTATATTTTTAATTACCTTTAGGGTTGAATGTGTGCGTATATGTAGTTGTGTGTGTAGGTGAGGCGTGAGCATGGGGATCAGGGAATAATGGGCTGAATTGAAATTACTATTTTACGATGCCATATTGATTTTATACGTTGCGTTATAAATCGATCTTATAGCTCAAATACATAGTTACCGAAAATTCTCTCACATACCACGAGGTAAAATCAAAATGGGTGTGTTTTGGAGTAATAACTTTTGACGGCTGATAATAATTTACAAAAACGCTTACAAGCCTAATAACATTAATTTAAAACAAACAAAAAAAATAAACAAAACTCAAAGGTCCTATATTCGTCCCTGTATGGAGTACTGCTGTCAAGTTTGGGGTGCTGCCTCTGTTTCCATCTTGGCCCTCTTGGACTCTGTTCAAAAGCGAGCTATACGAATTGTGGGTGATCGAACTTTGACATCAAAACTTGATTCCCTACAACATCGTCGCACTGTTGCTGACCTCGTTGTTGTTTACAAATATCGTCATCAGCAGTGCTCAGATGAAATCAGCGGCATCATGCTTCAAACTTATTCTTACCCCCGTTCCATTCCGCAATCGGCTACCGCAACCGGTGAAACGGGAAAGATCCCGCGCTGTCATACTAGCAGATCGCAGAGAGACTTCTTTGTCCGAACTGCGTACAAATGGAATAGTTTGCCGGAACACTTAGTCTCAGGTGGCTTCAACCCACAGATGTTTAAAAAAAGCGTTAATCTACACCTTAGAACGCCAGTTTTTGTGGGACCCAGGTTATTATTTACAGACCTAGGTCTTAAAAGGTATTTATGTGTTGTTGTGACCCATATTCTAAACCCTATTACACAACACATTTTATTAAAAAAAAAAAAAAGGGGAAATTATTATAATTTAAAAGTTTTGCCAATAAAATCAAGTCAGAATGGATACTTTTTTCAGTAACTATATAAAATCATATGCGTAATGGCAGCTGCCTCAAACCTTATTTTAAAAGATCAACGTCAATGGTGACAAAACGTATTGAGTCAATTCAATGGAATTTTACTAGATTGATGGATGATGAAAATGGACAACTAGGGCTACAACATGCTCCGGCCCCCTTGGTTCAATAATTTGATTCGATTGTCATAATTTATGGTTATTTATTATTTACAAAATTAATTCATATCAATTAACTCTCATGTGACCCGATGTGTTTATAAAATCAATATGTAACTAATAATGTGATGCCCAATACTATGTTGACTTTTTGCGGAATCCTCATTACAGTCGATCTCGGGCCGTATTATTTCCTCCACCTGGATGCTATGATATGTATGAGAGCGTGCGTGTATATGGGTGTGAGGGTATGAAGGTGTGTACGATGGTGAGTGTTCATTTATTTTTATTATGATTAGGGGTGTGAATGAAGGTGTGTATATGTGTGTGCGTGCGTGTGATGGTTCATGTGGGGCACCTTTGTGAGTCAGCCTCAACATTATATTACAGTTATATTGATTGTAAATAATAACTTATTGACGTTTTAACAAGAAAGGTCTAATTATATTCGGTGAAATTGTTTTTTTTTATACTAATTATATTGGTAATGGATCATATGATTTAACAAATAGATACCGTAGAATACTTTAATTTTAAATATAAAATTAAAGCACAAACCTATGCTGAAAAATTTATTTGGAAGTAATTTTAATAAAATTTAAATATAACGAAAATGATGCTGGAAATATATTGGTGCCGGAGATTCCGAATGTTATTGGATCGTTTCAAGGGTATGGGCAAGTATGTGTGTGTGTGTGTGTGTGTGTGTGTGTGTGTGTGTGTGTGTGTGTGTGTGTGTGGGTGTATGTGTGTGTGTGTGTAAGTGTGCTAGAGTATGTGAGAAAATGTGGGGTTGAATGTGCTGATCGCGGTTCTTTCGCCAAAGGGGTCGCCAGAGTCTCAGTTTTCCAATTGTCTTTTTTCCATCTCTGTCTAATCACGTAATTTGCGTACATTTCTGTATTTGTGTTGAAGAAGCAGGTATATTTCTATCAAATCCACGATGAATGAGCGCTAGTCGATTCGGCGTTATTAATCTCCAAGGTACGCAGCCTGCTATGCACTTCATTTGTGCGCCAATGAAGAAGCACTTCACTACAATAATTAAACCAAATTTAAAAAAACTAACCTATTTGGAATCTGTAATCGGAAATAAAAGTGAAATTTTAAACGACGAAATTGATGATTCACTCGCAGAAAATCATAGAATTTGGCTTAAATTTAACGCCGCTCAATCAAATTACGATAAAACACTAGATAAATGGAAAAAACCTATCAGTATCGGCGTTAATTTATTTTAACACATTTAAATAAACCCATTTACGATTTATTTGAGAATTGGCTGGTTTTCAAACATTCTACATATGCAGAACCTTTGGTTAGATATAAGCTGCTTAAAAATTATTTGCCCATTTAAATTTGATTTTTCTTTATATTTTTAGATTAATACTGATTTTGAATTTTTATACCCCGAAAAAGGAAATAACCTTTTAAAAAATTGGAGTTTATTTTCATAAAACATTACATTTTATTAAAAAGCCAACGTAAAAGACAAAGAGAGATGCAAACTCCTAAAGGAATTGAACACTAACATCGATAGTGGTAAGTTATACTATTAAGAACTGAATTATTTGTTTTTTGATTGATTTATTATACATTATAACTTGAATTTCAGATTCACGGGATGGTCTAATAATTTTGTTGTTGAGTTCAATTATTTTACCTACAGCACGACTGGGGAAAAACGGGAAAAACAAAGTGAAAAAAAATGAGAATTATTTATGATATCTAATATCGATTTAAAGAAATATTTTGATTAACATGACGTTAAGTTTGAATCTAATATTTATAAAATATTTATAAATATATATATTTGAACAATTAAAATATAATTTTATGAATGATATTTAAATATGAAGCCAATTATTGTATGGAAAAATAAACCGCCACCTCCAAATATAAATAAAGGTTTTATTTAAAATAATAAAAGTTTTAAAAATATATTCGCAACTTGTTTGTATTAAACCATCAATTTACGTTACACTACCCAACCTTGCCATCAAAAACGTCACTTTCGGAACAAAAGGGCGGTTTCTATTGTTTCAGAATTTAATTCAAAGGATTTGACAAATGGAGAGCAAAAGTGGAAATTATTGTTCTGTCAATACTCCTTTTGGATCAACAATTCCATTATTTAAATCAAAACGGGATTATTTTGTTTTGATGAATCGATAAAATAGCAAAAACGATTTAATTGAAAGTAGGGATTGCAATTCCGGTATTTCGAATCCCGGAATACCGGGATTCGAACGAATTTTCCAACCTCGAAAACCCGGTATTAGCATTTTGAAATACCGGTATTTCAATATTAAAGGAAAAATAGTGTTTTATTTCTAAACTCTAAAATCCTTATAACGAAATATCATTTGATTGTATTTATTTCTATACATATTATAAAATCTTTGATGTGAAACATCATTTCATATAGGATATCATACAGGATATTTTTAAGTTGATTCGGTTCGTGGAAATTGTTATCATAAAGAATGAAGCTGCCAAAAAAATCAAAGTCTTACATCATTTTCTATATTTTAATGTGAATTGTGATTGCAATTTGCAATTTTATTATTCAAATGTTCTTTTTTGATTATTTCCAATTTGCAATTTCCAAGACTGAATTATTATTATTATTTAAATATATTTTAAAATATAGAAAAAATTATTTTATTGAAATTTTTAATGTTGATATAATTGCAATACAATTGTTAATTATAACATTGTTGATTTACAAAGACTGAATTATTTTATTTTGTTATATTATTATTTAAATATATTGTTTTATTCGCCTACATATTGAAGTGGTACTTTATTACTGTGATTTGCGGCCGTAAAGTGTCACTTTTTAAGCATATGTTTTGTTGTCATAGTTACATCCAAAAAAGTAAAAAAACATTTGTATTTGTTTAAATTCTATAAAAACTAGACATTTTTATCAAAGCAACCTTTAAATTCAAAATTTCATAATCCAATTAAAATCATTAGTATTATTTGTTGTCATAGTTATACAATTATTTGGAAAAAATAACAAATATTTTGTCAAAGGCTACCTGTTCAACATATTTTTCTTTAAAATTTTATGCAAATTTATAACTTTGCTTTAGAATAAATAGAACATTATTTACTTAGGAGCTAAAGTGCTACTTTTTGTGTTGAGTCTATAGTTTGACGGCCGACCGTAGGTTATTTACACTATTTTTCGGCAAACGTTTAAACTTTTTATAAATATAAAATTATATAAATTATAAATTTCATTATCCAATTACACTATTTGTTATGTTTTGTTGTCGTAGTTACATACAATAATTTAAAATTTCATAATCCAATCAGAATCAATTTCTTATTTTTTGTTGTCATAGTTATACAATTTGTTTGAAAAATAACAAAATAACAAATAACATATGCTACTTTACTTCCGCCGTAATATAAAATAAAAATGGCGTTACTTTTGCAGCCGCTTTGATTATAAGTAAAAAAGTAAGACTTTAACTAACTTCCTAGCCATAGTAAAGTTAAACTTTACAGCCGTTTGCCGAAAAATAATTTTTGTTTAAATATTTTGCTTGCGGTGAATAAAAAATGGTATATGATGCTCGGACGTAAGCTATTTTGGACTTAATGTGGGTGCAAAATGCAAATCGAGGCGCTACAAAATCTTTAGCTCTACGTCCTTGCAGCATAATGTACGATTAAAGTACAGAAAAAATTATTTTATTGAGATTTTTATTTTTTTGTAAATCCCGGTATTAATACCGGGATTCCGGTTTTAGATTAATCAATATCGAAATCCCGGTATTGATTTTTTCCTTAAAATTTGCAATCCCTAATTGAAAGTAATACTTTTGGTTCAAAACTTGCAATATTTATTTCAAAAGATTTATTTTTGTTTTAAAGATATACAAGAAAAAACAAAGACAATTAAATTGAAAGACATATTTTTGGATCAACAGTGTTCACATTTGATTCCATAATAGTACATTATGATGCTAGGACGTAAAGCTAAAGATTTTGGACGGATGTGGAGTTTGCAAATCGAGGCGCTAGCCGAGATTTGCACCCACATTAAGTCCAAAATAGCTTACGTTCGTGCATCATATACTATTTTTTATTCGCCGCAAGCAAAATATTTTAAGAAAAGTTGTTTGTTCTAAATTAAAATTATAAATTTTATTAAATTTTAAAATAAAAATATGTGGAACAAGTAACCTTTGAAAAAATATTTATTATTTTTTCCAAATTCTATGACAACAAATGATAACAACTATTTTAATTGGATAATGAAATTTTGAATTTGCGGGTTGCTTTGATAAAAAAATTTATTTTTCATAGAATTTAAACAAATACAAATGCTTTTTACTTTTTTGGACGTAGCTATGACGACAAAATAAACAGTTGAAAAGTGATACTTTAAAGCCGCAAATCACAGTAATAAAGTAACACTTTAATATATAGGCGAATAAAAAATAATTTTTTGTTTTTAATAATTTGGATCCAAAAGCAAGAACTGTTGATTTAAAAGTAATATTTTTAAATCAAATGTTTGCAATAAAATCAAAAGTACGGGCACATTTGAATCAAAAAATTTTACCATTGGCGACTTTTTGAAAGTATTTTTCATTGTTTCAAATGGCTTTTTCGTGAGTTTAAAATTTTTTTTTCTCTCAGTGTTGAGCTTTTGCTACTTCACAATACACGTACTTAAATAAAATGCGACACATGTCAAATTAACCATATGAAAAAATGCTCTAAAATAGCTCTTGTGCTCTAGAGCAGGGTAATCCAATGAAGTTTGTTCTATAGTAATCAAAATTTTATTTTTTATGTCATATGAGCCGTAAAATAGTATTACACTATGCTCTTATATAGCAAGTAGATAAAAAAAGCTATAAGCTCCATATCAGTTTTAATACAGATTTAATAAATGATAAAATTAGGCTAATAGATGCATTTTATTCTAAAAACATGCTTACTCTATTTAACAATCTAGTTTAGCTCTAATTGTGGTTATAGAGCTTATGAATAAAGCTCTATGCTCTACAAGCTTATACAGCTAAAATAATAAAGGAGCACTGAATTAGAGTAACATAATTTTGCGTAAAACTGGAAGCTGTGAATATTTTTCAAGTAGAGCTTATAGGCTCATATTTTCTGTTTTAGAACTGAATTAGAGCTCCCAGTTGCTAATAGCTCTTACAAATGTTACTTGGGAAAAGAATTAGTTGTAAAGCGCTTTATGGTTTTTCACGGAGAGAACGTAAAATTGGATACCAGCTTGTATGCTCGAAACCTCGATAGATGAATAAATTGATAGGAAGCTCACCAAGCGTCTACACATAGGATAAAGCCTGCTTACCAGCTAAGTTTTCATTTTGTTTTATTCTATTAATATATGTTTTTTTTAGTCCTTTATATTGTTTGATGGCTTCTACTTGCCATTAGGCAAGTTAGGGTAATATAAAGACTTTATTAGATATTCCCAATATCAGATTCGTCTCTAGGACGATTTGTATTTTGTAAATTTTCCGTCGTGTTACTATTTTAATTAAATAAAATCGTATATAAAGTTCAAATGATTCACAAAGTGAATCATTAACAAAGTTTTGGAAGGAGCTATTAAGTATCGTTACATTGAAGGACACAGGACGAATCGTTACGTGACGTTCGGATCGAATGAGCAGTGGGTTTGCAATTGAATCAACATCGCTAATACGGGAATTTAATTTTCTAGGATTTTTAAATAATTTACTTTAATCTAATTTTTTTTATACTTTAATCTAATTTTTTTTATTGTAGCATTAGTTGGTACGAGATTAAGTTGACTTAATCCTTCCCTTAATTGTTGAATTCCTACAGTTTTAAAGAAGCAATCATAAAATGGATTCTTTTATTTTCAATTGATTAATTCTGTTTGTGGAATCGAATCGGGAAATCCACCGAACCACAAGCGCTTGGGGTAGAAGTTGGAAATGTTCAGAATTCAAAGAACATATATTTAAAACAAAACACTAAAAATTAAAGAAACCAAAAAAAAAATAGAGAAAAACAAACGAAATTAAGTATGTTGTAACGTCGGCCATATTCTCATAAATCATATTAAAACCCAATTTCTATTCTCTTTTCCATTCAATCAAAATATATTTCCATCATTCAATTTCACTTTTACAATCATAACAATTTAAAAATTTTCAAATTATAACCAACAGCCTTAAATTCGAATTTCACAATGAATAGATAAAAGAACACATCATTTATATTTTTTTCGAACAGATATTGTTGCTTAAAGCTGCTTCATTTTTTTTTGCTTAAAATACGAGTGTCAAAAGAAAACACAATTTTTTTATCTGAAAATTAAATTATAAAATTCAATTCTTTTTTCGGTGTTCAACTGGACAACAATTAAATGTTAAAACTTTTAATTAAATTAAAAAAAATAAGAAAAGAAGGAAAGATTATAAATATAATAAAAAGTAAAATTGAAAAAAAGTGATATTTTTCATTTAGTTACAACGCTATTGGGTTTTGCTTTTTACCAGGTGTTTGCATTGTGGGTGTGGAACCACTTTTATTGATGGCAGAAAAGAAAATTTATAAATGTTTTTTTTGAATGAATTAATAGCAGAGCAGAGGTAAAGTTAACCAAATCAATTGGGTTATTGTTGGAAGCCTGGGAAGTTTTTTTTGAATGAATTAATCGCAGAGAGAGCAGAGCAGTGTTTTGTTTTGAGTGAAACGATAGTAACGAAAGGAAATCTGTCTATATAAGTGAGCTATTGACATGAAGATGTATATAATGCTAGTGATTGACGAGTAATAATAAGGAACATTCTATCTCATCCGATTATTGAATGTGGGAATTAGTAGCGAGAAGGAGAAATTATACTAATTGGCTGATTATAAGTATTGCCGGGAAAATTTATGAGTTGGCGACTATCTTGAACATCCACGGAGGCGATCCAGTAAACGCAAGTTTATATTTTTATACTTTATTATTAATATTATTATAAATTTATGTCTATATCTATAGTGCGTGTTCATATATCTGACTTTTTTTATATTGAGTATATAATGATTGAGTAAAGGAAACAATTGATTGAGAGACTCCCAAGTCTAGATAGTGTCGAGACGATTTGTCAACCGGCTAAATTAATATATCTAATAATTGAAAGGTCCAAAGCTAACAATGTATCTGATCTATTATTATTTTTTTTTTCCCGAGGGTTATCAATGGATGGAATAAGAACACTTGATTTAAAACTTTAAAGAATAATATTATTGTAATAAGATTAAATAATGAAATTTTGAAAATATAACGTTAGATTAAAACTAAATCTTTTTTTTTAATTTCGACAAATAATGATAGTTTGTTTGAAAGATAATGATAGTTTTTTTCCTTGTAAATAAATTGTTCTAAAGATGAGATGAAGTATTTTATTGGGTGATGTGAGGTAGTGATATCCTGGGGGAGTTTCATCTTGTTGTTGTTGTTTTTACACCTTCCTATCCTGTTACTCCTTTCTCATCCAGCATCCCAGTGGTCTAATTTCATAATTTACCTACGCCTCAGTCATCCCACGCCCCAAATTAGCTTAAGTCGGCCAAGTTCAGACCATGTTGAGTCTTCTAGGTATCTCACGCTATCGCGGCTTTTCAACCTTGATACAAACACAAATTTCAGAATGTATACAAAAATGAACTAAATGTCAAAATTTATATGCGCGCACTAGTTCTGATGCTTACCACCAGAAGTTTCCTCTAATCGTCAATGTTTCTCCAATCGTCGGTGTTCCTCTGCATATTACGACCGATCAGGGAACATAATTCGAGTGTAAACTCTTTTCTTAATTAACGAAACTTTTAGACTCTCATCGGATACGTACAACGGCATGTAACGTCGACTATATTCGCGGTAGTAATATTAAAACCAATTTCCATTTTCTTTTCCATCCATCAAAAATATTTCCATATTCCATTTTCATTTTACAATCATAATAGTTTAACAGTTTTTTCAAATAACCGAACAGCCTCAAAATTCAAATATCACAGAAAACAAATGGATAAAAGAACTCATTGTTTAATCAACGCTGATTTTATTTTTTTGGTTAAGAGATGATGTGTCAAAATAATCACATTTTGTAATTCATTCGATGTTTAATTTTTAAAAGTAAAACAATTCAATTCGATTTTTGCTTTTTCAAACACAACAGTGGCAAGTGTTTATGTCAAAATAACTAAATTAATTGATTTTATAAATTGTGTAAACATAAGGAAAAAGTATAGAGAAAAAGAAATTGTTTTCTTTTAGTAGTAATATAAAAATATATTAGCTATATTAAATATATAATAAATTGATTTTTTCATGATTGAGGCTATTGATTGTGCGAGATAAGAAATTTTACATATTGTCTTTTCTTTGGGAGTTTGGCAGATTAATAATTCACAAAGGAAATCACAGATACGACTTTTCTTTTATGAAAAGTAATTGGCCTAAATAAAGGAAAATATTGTTCATCATAACACTAATAGCTTGATTGTGGCGTTCATGGAAATAACGGACCTCGCATTTACTGTTCATTTTGGCACGCATTTACCGTTTGTTACATTATCACCATTATTCTTCGGCTGCTATTGTTATTATTACTACAGAAGGGATACTCGTTGCAAACCGCTATTCGGAAACATAGTAATCTATTTAACAATTATCATCTACATTTAAAGTATCAGCAACTGGTGCATACTGTAATAGTCATAAAGAAGAAGATCGTACACAAGATTATTTTTTTCAACATCCAGTGAGTGTTTTTTTATTATTATTATTATTCATTAGAATTGAATGGTTGTATTTTATAGTATAGGTTTATCGTTTGATAAGATAGGAAAGTTACCCTTTTGTTTTATAGAGATGATAGTTTAAAGAGAAGGAAGATAAGAGATTTCTAAACTAGAGTTGTTTGGATGACGATTTTGGTTCTCCGGCGTTAAAAACTAGTGTTTATATTATATTTATGGTTTACTATATCAAAAGTCCAAGCCACAATATAGTGGTCTAACAGGCATACCATCCACAAACGAACGGGATGGTAGAACGATTTCATCGACAACTAAAAGCTGCACTTATGGCCAGTGGCAACACCACTCAGTGGAGCTCCGAAATACCAATCATACT
This sequence comes from Diogma glabrata, assembly GCA_963693315.1. Taxonomy (NCBI): domain Eukaryota; kingdom Metazoa; phylum Arthropoda; class Insecta; order Diptera; family Cylindrotomidae; genus Diogma; species Diogma glabrata. Next base: position 307,515,045 of record OY856186.1, read on the forward strand.
TCTACCAATCATAGGTATTCGAGCTACAGTGAAAGAAGATCTGAAGTGCTCACCCGCAGAACTTGTCTACGGACAAACACTCAAACTGCCCGGTGAATTCTACGTAGAAAATTCTCCTTCACAACTGCAAAGTTACGATTCAGTCATTGATCAACTTCGAAATACGATGCACAACTTAATTCCAACAGCTACACGACAAACCAAACAAAACGACATTTTTGTTCCAAAGTCGCTAGAAAACCGACTACGCTTTCGTTAGGGTTGATAGAATTCGCACCGGTTTATAATCCCCATATGAAGGTCCTTACAAAATCATACGACGCCTCCGTAAACAATTCATAATCGAGATCAAAAGCAAACAACAATCTGTCTCGATCGACAGATTGAAGCCAGCGTATGGTATCTTGTGTTCAGCTGATCGTTCACCAGCTTCTCGAACACACAAAGCTGTTCATTTCGAACAGATAAACTAAGCGGGGGCTTTCATCTACGAGCGGGGTACTGTAGTGGTTAATATATTTAAATTTAAATAATTAATCACTACAAAAACTTAAACGGCATGATGCTGCTGATTTCATCTGAGCACTGTTGGTGACGATATTTGTAAAAAACAACGAGGTCAGCAACAGTGCGACGATGTTGTAGGGAATCAAGTTTTGATGTCAAAGTTAGTTCACCCACAATTCGTATAGCCCGCTTTTGAACAGAGTCCAAGAGGGCCAAGATGGAAACAGAAGCAGCACCCTAACTTGACAACAGTACAAGGACGAATATAGGACTTAACATGGAGCAATTGGTATGGAGTGAAAAATTTTTTGAGGCCGAGTTTTTTAGACGCGCTTTTTGCCATCGCCATTACATGATCGTTCCAGAGTAGGTCATTTGGAACTGTGACACCCAATAAACGAATGCTTTTACATTCACCTATTGGTTCATCACACATACTGAATAAAATATCTTTGGGGAGCTCGGTCTTTGATCTGGAAATAATCAACAGCTGTGTTTTGGTAGAGTTGAAATTGATCAGGTTTTGGTCACCACAATCGGCGACATTTTTTAGGTCTTTATTCACGTTTATGGCAGCGTCTCTCCGGGCGGGATTAATTCGTTCGTGCATTTTACCTTTTGAAGGAAGGGGCTCGAACGGCTTGTGCAGAGTACTATCATCTGCAAAACTATTCTAAGGAGACTGAAATGTATCGGTTGGATAGAAAATTTTGAATCAGCATCACAATATTGGGATGAAAACCATACGCAACGAGCTTGTGGATCAAGTTCGCATACCAGACTCGATCGAATGCCTTGGAGATGTCTAAAGCGATAACGTATGTTTCACCACCTTTATCAAGTATGCTGTTCCAACAATGCGCTACATAGTTCAAAAGATCGGTAGTTGATCTTTTGTTTCGAAAACCGTATTGGCTGTCGGATATTAAATGATTTACTTCCAGTAATTTTGAAATGTGTGAATTAATATAATGCTCGTAGACTTTGGATAGGACCGATAGTAAAGCTATTGGCCTATAATTTGAGATATCGGATTTTGGTCCCTTTTTGGGGACGGGCTGGACATTGGTCAACTTCCAGCACGAAGGAAATATACCAGATTTGTAGGATTAGTAGAATATTTTAGTCAAAGTTGGTGCAAGTTCTTTAGAAAAGGTTTTTAAAATGATGGGTGGAATATTGTCTATTCCTGAGGCTTTGTTGATGTTTAACCCCTTTAAAAGTTTGGCGACTATTTTGGGTTTGAAGTGGAGTTCATTCATATTAACTCCAGAAGACTGGATTTGGGGCATTTCTTTAGGAGTTTCCAAAACAGTGGAGTTCAGAGCAAAGCGTTCAGCGAACAAGTTAGCTTTTCTTGCGGGATCATTGACGATTAAATCACCATCAATAATAGGGGGAATAGAAGATTTTGTACCAGAATTTAAAGAATTGATGGCACTGTAGAAACTCTTGTCAGAAATAGACATAGACGTAAGTTTTGAAGCTTTCGCTCTGTCAATTTCAGACTTTTCGTTTGAGATAATCTGGTTAGATATTTTGTTGGCCTTTAGATATTGGGATCGATTAGCGGGAGTTTTGTTATGAACCCATATGTTAAATGATCTACGTTTGTTTCTAAGTGCCGCTTTGGCAGCCTTCGAATACAAGTATTTTTGCTTGGGTTTTACAATGGAAAAAGGGTCGAATTTATTGATAGCAAATTGGATGGTTTCTGTAAAGTTTTGAGCAGAAACATTTACATTGTCAGTGTAAAAACAATGACGGTCGAAAGGGAAACCATGGAAAAAATTTTGAAGACCACTCTTATCCATTTTTGAGTAGTGAAATATTTTACGGGGTTTGGGAGCTGTAGTTTTAAGTAAATCAGTTTTGATAACTGATGAAATTAAATAATGATCAGAGTTTCCAATACTACCTTTCGCTACATCGACACTCGTAATATCTGGCATTGTGGTAAGATAGAGATTTAAAAGAAAACTATTATCACCGCCATTACGGGGAGTGTAAGTTGGGCTTCTAACAATTTGGAATAGGCCCTGAGACGCGGCAAAAATTTCTGCCAGCTTTCCACTATTGTCAACATCGTCAATGATGTCGATAAGGAGTCATCGGTCGATTTGGAGAATTCCAACCATGATTTGTTGTGGACGTTGAAGTCACCGGTAACGATGACTTCACAATTAGGGGACTTTGCTCTAATCTCGTCCACAATTTTTGTTAGTGAATTAAAAAAGTTTGGGTTACGTTTGTTGGGGGACCGGTATAAAGCTATTGTAAAAAAAGTAATTTCGGGAAGACAAATCTTTAAAACCAATGTATTGAAGCCATCACCGTGTTGTTCAAAATTTGGAAAGCGTGTATACGCAACACTCCCATGAATGAATGCGCAAACGCCCTGATGGAGTTTGAAAGCTGATTCGAGCCTATATTTACAATTAAGCGATTCTATAAAGAGAAAATTTTCAGAAACTTGTGTTTCTGTAAGGAATAGAGTGTTCGGTTTGTCGTGCTCATAGTTTTTTCTTTGTTCTCTGACAAATATTCATCCAGTGTGTATTCAGCAACCATAAAACTCGTATAAGTTTTCATCGATTGTAACGGGTGATGTTCCCTTGCAACGACGCGGTCTTTGTCATCAGATAGTGTCAACCATTGCATGCGCTGATATTTTCGTCATTGCTTCAATTAACCATCTCATTTACATAACTTCAACTATTATATGAGCTGACATATTTTCGTCGTTGCACTAGTACAATCATCTCATTTGTACATGATTTTCAACTAATTAAATGAGCTGATATTTTTGTCATTGCTTCAGTTAATCATCTCATTTACATTACTTCAACTATTATATGAGCTGATATATTTTCATAATTGCATCAATCATCTCATTTGTACATGATTTTCAACTATTAAATGAGCTGATATTTTCGTCATTGCTTCAGTTAATCATCTCATTTACATAACTTCAACTATTATATGGGCTGATATATTTTCGTCGTTGCACCAGCACAATCATCTCATTTGTACATGATCTCCATTATTATATGAGCTGACATATTTTCATCATCGCACCAATCAATCATCTCATTTACATAACTTCAACTATTACATTTGCTGATATCGGGTCGTCATTACACCAGCCAGTCATCTTATATGTTCAAATGTTTTCAACTATTGTATGAGCCGATATTATTATCTTTATTGTATCAAGAAACCATTATCATAATAAAAATTCATTATTGGTCAACAACTGTGTTGTTTGGGTGACGATCTCTGTGTCTCTCATTATCTTTGATATTTGCATCACGGTGTTGGAAGTTGATGTGCGAACCAAATCACATCAAATTGATCTTCAAGAAAAAATACAGTCCACCTCTCATCGACGCCGCATCATTAACCATCAATCAACTTTCTTCACTGATCACCATAACAATGTTGAGCACCATGTTAGACCACGGATTCTTCATTTAACGTCGTCGATACAAACAATCTAGTCCACTGCTAAGTCAGAGGCGCTAACATTTTGGTGGGTGTCTTTTGTATAGTAAAATTTTTATGTGCATTTATTATCTGTATTTTCTTAATTATATGATATTTTTTAAAAATTCAAGTGCGATAAAGCAATAAATATAAGTAATTGTGTTGGATGGTTTTTCCGTTTATATTATATTATTTACATCCTTGTTAATAATTTTTTTACTATATAAGTTTTGAAATGAAAGCATTAAGGTTTTTACTTTGAAAATTTTGTACGATAAACATCTTCGGTATTAAGATTTTGAATAAAATTATAAGTGGAAAGCTTATTAGTGGCAAAAATAGTTTTTTATTGTGAAAATTAAAATAAATATGTTTTTAGTGAAAATTATGATAAAAATTAATTAATTGATTAAAAAATTCAGTTAAATCTAACAATTATTAAAATCTAACAATATTACATTTGTGATTTGTAAACTGTGAACTTGGTTAAATTAAAGAATTAAGAACTGAGGAAGTGTTAAATTAACGGCTGAATTAAGGAATAAAACGAATATTTTTGAAGTTGAGGTTAGTCTTATATCATGTTTGTCTTTTTAGTAAAATATAATTATATCTTTATCTTATGTTTATTTTGAACAAAAATCTTAAACAAATTTGTAGCAGCTAAGTCTATTCATGTTTTGGTATATACATATTTGGTATATTTTACTACGGCTTGAAAGCTTACCACAATTTTATGAATAAATCTATTTTAATCTAAAGTTCAAAATATTAAAATAAAGCATAATAGAGAAGTTTTCAAAATTTGTGCTTATATTTGATTGTTGTGCAGATTGATTGTTGAAAAATTGTATATCATACTAAAACTTACTAGGCGAAAACCATTGTTATTATTTCAAAAAGTGGCTGTTTTTGTAAAAAGCATGTTTTAGCTTTTCATTTATCTATGTTCTGTATACCGATATTATGTGGATATTATTATTTCTGCTTGTTTTGACACACTTAATGATTTTTTGACACACTTCCGGTACAGTTATCGTACCGGACCCGTACCTTTCGGACCTGTCCCTTAAGTATACCTATTTTTAGAAAAAAAAATTTTTGAAATCCCTCCAGCGGTATTCATTGCAGCGTAGGTAATGACGTACGGACGGCCGGCAGACAGACATATATTTTTTTTAATCAGTATGTCCTAAAACGTCGAGAAATGCCAAAAAAGTGGGGGTAAGAGTTTCACTTTTGGCTCATGAATGTAATACTTAGGTCTTTCAGACCGAAGTAATATATATATAATTTACTGTAGTAAAAACAAAAACATCGTAAAAGCCCGTTTAGAAAATTCTTTGTGCAAATAGTGTGGAAAATTAGGTCATTAGTTTTCTGGAACAATGAATGGAGAGGATGCTAAACTGATTTACCACAAAATCACTCAACTAGAAGAAAATGACAAAGGCTTCTATTTAATGAAACAACAGGTTTCAGTAATGCAATCTATTTATAATCGTTTGCGTCAACCAATACAACAATTGGAGTTGGATGTTGCACAATTGCAACAAACAATTAATACCACAAATAACTATTTTAACAATCAAATTAGTCAAATCTTTGTAACACGTTCTATTACAATTTTTTATTTTGGTTGAATCAAAACTGCTATAATTTTTTTTATCTGTTTTTGCTGTTCTCAAAATAAAGAAAAGGAAAAAGAAACGGAGGAGGGAAATGCGAATTGTGAGAGAGTGAGTTGTTTGGTTCCGCTATATTACTATATATTGATTAAATAATTAAATTTTGAGTCAGTTACAAGATTTCAACCAAAAGGAGAAATATATAAAAAAAAATGGTAACCAAAATCAATATTAATGGCGTGAGATTGGCAGTGTGATGTGGAGACATAGATCTAAGTGACAATTTTTTTTTAAAGTTTTGAGTCACAATAAAATTGTAATAATTAAACAAAGTATCAGGCTTAAAAAAAAATTAATATAAATACATTTAAAAGAAAATATTATTTAAAAGAAAACAAAAGAAAACATTGATTGGTGTAACACTGTACATAGTGATAATTATTTACTGATTTAAAAACTTGAATTAAAAATAAATGGTTTAGACTAGATATTAAATACCAAAAATAGTATATTATGCAACGATCATGTAATGATGGTTATTAAAACACGAGCATTAACCGGGTTACGAAACGAGCCGAAGGTGAATTTCGTGTGGTTTATGCGAGTGTATTAATAACCATTACATAAGAGTTGCATACGCTATTTTTTCTACACCCGTTAAATACCCGATCAAACGAACAGCATGCTTGATTGAAAAATTATGGGTTTCTATTGAATAAAAATTTGTATCGTTATGAAAAATCTGTATCATAATGGATTTCATTATGAAACGGATTATGGGCATATAAATGTATTAAAAAAATCTGTATCGTTATGAAAAATCTGTATCATAATGGATGTCATTAATGAAATAAAAAAATATTTTGTTTACTAAAAAAATATTAAAATTAAACCAAACACTGGTTGCGAAATCTCATAATTTTAAAGTTATTTATAAAATAAAAAAAATCAAATATTATTAAGAAATTGTAACAAAAATTTGCGACAAATATTGAAATCAAATCAAAATGCTTTTTGGGTGCATTGCTTCTTTGATATTACAAATCCGTTATTGATAATAATAACAAAGAAAGAGAAAAAAAACACAGGACATATTACAACATTAAACTGAAGCCTGATTCCGATAATTCCCGGGGAATAGGGAATAATTTATAGGAATAGTTTAAGTGTTTGAAACGAAATCGCATCAATTTGTGTATGTCAAAAACATTTAATCTGTCAAAACCATTTATTTGTGAATATTATAGCTTTCGAAATCCTATATAGTGAAATTCAACTCAATTTAACAAGAATAAAACGTATTTGATTATTTAAATATCTATTAGTTTAAGAGTGTAATTAGTGTATTTTACATATATATTTAGTAAAAAGTTGATATATATTTAGTACATATATATCTAGTAAAATTTAATACACTGTTATGCTCGCAATTGGGTCTGTGCAGGATGGATTAACTGGAATCTAAGGCTCGACAGATCAGACACCTAGACCGGGTGCATTATCAGCAGAGATTAAGTCTTAGTTAATTCATTCTATACATCCCATTCTTGAACTACCAACCTACATGTTGTGACATATCATAACTTCAATTCGATAAATCACAATGTACATATATAAAATCGGACGAAGCACATTCCTATAGAAAAGTTTATTATCCAACGTAAATAAAGAAATATTGAAGGGACGAGGTACATTGCAATAGGGAATATCATGTAAAACGTGATCACATGATTTTTCTTTGAAAATTTTTATATCTGTTACACATTTAAAGTGAGAAAAAATGAAACAGGAATATTAGATCTTTTCTCTTACAATTGTTTTTTTTTATAAAAATGCTTTAATACCTCAACAAAAACTAGTTTTACATTTGGTTAATAGAACGAAAGAAAGAAACAGCTTGCATTGAATCAACTTTGTTGTCTTGTTTGCTCCTAAGACTAAAATATTATTAATACTGGATATTGCTCAATTTTAGCTCAGTTCGTGTTGAAATAAAATAAAATTCAGTTCGATTTAGATTGGAAAAAAAAATCATTAGCAATTCGTGAAAATTATTAAATGGGTACTAATTTCCCATCGGTTCGTTTTGAATAATTGAATAACGCGGTATGCGATATATCTTCCTTTTGGGGAAAACTTATAAAATTAAAAATTAAATATATAGGTCCGGGTTGAAATTTTGAGTTGATAATCAACAATTATAAGCAAAAGAACAGATATTGATTTAAAATCGCCATTTTGAAAAGTCAGTTTGAGATTGTTAATCGCCGTCGGTTTACGATAGCCCAAAAAAACAAAATTTAAAATTGAGTGTTATCGAAGGCAAAAATTTTGATTAAAATTGTTTAATGTGATGATAGACTGATATAATCTAGTTTAAAAACCATGATATCTTTTTACTGTTTATTTTATTAATAATAATATAAACTTCCTTATAGTAACAATTTGGATTTTATTTTTTATATTATAGATTATAGAATATCGATTTCGACTTACGTCATCCTCAGTTCTTAAATTATTGTTGACGCTGGATAAGGCCATCCTAAAAAACAAAACAAAAAAATCGGTTATATAGAAAAGATCATACTCACCTGAGACTGCCTTCTCTCCATCGTCAATATCTTTTCAATTTATTTTATTATTTGTTCTGCATCATTACAAGCAGTTTTGTTATTGTTGTTGTTCACTTCATTCACCTATAAAAAGAAAAACGTAATTGTAATATTATATTATTAAGAAACGTACAAAAATATTATATTATTAAGAAACGTACATTAAATGTTTTAGTACAATGTACTTTGTAAAGATATTTATTACATAATTAAGATACTTACATTAATTGTTTTAAGTGATGTATAATTTATTTCATCCAAAATTCCAAGATATGGTAATATCAGCCACAACATGTCTGAAAAAAGGGAAAATTAATGTCTCAATTTCAAAAATATAATTTTCAACTTACTCGATTTGTTTTGATTCACAATATTTACATGTCAGTTTTGACATTTCATTGTTTTGATTATCAGGTGAACCAACAGCAACAAATTAAAACCCAGTATTTTTCAATCACAATATTTTGAGCAACATAATTTAATTCGAGGTTTTGAATGTTGTATCGCTGCTGTCACCTGAGATCATGTTGTGGGTGGTATAAATTTGACGTTTTAACCTGGAACGTTCTCATTATTATATTTGCTTTTTATAACTAAGTTTAATTTGTAAAACTTTATGTTAACTTCTTGTTGAAAAAAAATGCTAAAATTTAAATACAAAAAAAAAATAATAAAATAAAAGTGTTTTGAATATGTTGAAAGTTCTCTTTTAATTCTTGTGAAATTATTGGTATTGTGACGTGGCAAAATTACTAAATTTATATTTTTTCTTTTCGTAGTTCCACCATGTTATGATCACAAATTCCAGCATGGCTTCATCAATCAATTAATTAGCTTTTGCCTGGTGAACTGTGAGAATAGTATATTGTGAGGCGAAAATTATGCAAATACTATTCGAATCATTTATACTTCAACCAAATTTTGCCTTGTGAATTAATGTAATTATTGAACTGTGAGGCGAACTACATTAATGCTTACCATCGGATTTTGTGCAATTATGCAAGCTATTGAATTGTGAGGCGAACTACATTAATGCTGATCATCGAGTTTGTGCAGTTATGCAATGTATTGAACTATGAGGCGAGAATTATTCAAATACTGTTCGAATCATTTATACTTCAACCAAATTTTGCCTTGTGAATTAATGTAATTATTGAACTGTGAGGCAAGAATTATTAACCCTATTCTTCGGATCATCGGAATTCAACAAATTGCCTTGTATATTGATGTGCTAGTGTAATTATTATCTTGCGAGGCGAACTACGTTAATGCTGATCATCGAGTTATGTACAGGCATGCAAGATATTGAATTGTGAGGCGAAAATTATTCAAATACTATTCGAATCGTTTATACTTTCAACAAAATAAAAAAATACTCTTCAAAATCATTTATACTTCAACAAAATATTGTCTTTGAATTGATATGTCAACAAAATGTTGAAAATGAATGAAGCAAATGAAGCAACCCATTAAGCCTGGTCATCGAATTAATTATATGTAGCTACTCAGGTTTGTCGTGTGACGTTACATTATTAACCAAAATCATCAAGTACATAATAAGAGTTATTGTATTATTTTGGGGCTGTTCAAATCATCAAATGTTTAAAACTGATCATCTGTCAGAATTGAGATTTAATGTCAATTCTCTGATGGCATTCTTCATTATCATCTTCAACAACATATACAGTCCACTGCTACATTGGGGAATAGACAATTATTATTACAATTTTTGCTTAAACTATTATTAAATACCTGTGAAGTTAATAGTGAAGGTAAAATCACATAGTATAAATCACATTAGCCGTAATAAAATCATATTAGCTGGAGTTTAGAGATTAAATAAATACTGTGCATAATTCTTCGCAAACTAAACTCTTTTCGACCTCTTTTTTTGAAGCTGGAAGAATAGCATTAAATATATCTATATGCTGATTGAAATCAATATTATGACGTATGTAATGGATAGTTTGGACTAATGTCTGAACCTAGTGTATTATAGTCGCAGCTTCCTTAGTTGTTATTTCTTATATTAATCTATACCGCTCGTAATAGTTTCTCATCCGTTCATCATCAATAGTCATATTTCGTATAGTTCCCTTAACCCATAGTTTCCTTATTTTTCTTAAAATCTAACTAAATCTTCAATAGCTGGACCAACATATGTGAGAAAGAAACTTGCACTAATTACCCTGATTTTATTTATTAATTAATATAACATAATGTTAGTTAATTTGAATTAATTAATAATTTTCTTTAATTATCATCCATATAAACATTAAAATTTAATCTTACAACACCCTAAAATTGACGCGCGCTATGCTTCCATTCGATTGTTCTCACTGTACTACTTGAGTTTGAATTTTCTAAACACCAACCGTAATGAAACAACGAAATTTTCAAACCTCATAACAGCTGTGCGTATTTTTTTTCAATCGTCAACATGCAAAGAATTACTACTTTTGCTTTGTTAAACATTTGATTTGTCTTTGTATGAGTATTTTGCTTTAAACAATCCTTCCGTTATTGAACTGAACTTCACTGTACTGATATAGTAGATTGTAGTTTAATAAATGTCTAAACATCATAACATTGATCGAACTTGCATTTAATTCATTTTGAATTCAATGATAAATGTTATGGATGTGTCGGAAATATTTTGTGTCACAACCTTATTTTCGTACAATAATATCTAATATCAAACCGTTTTGTTTAACTATAAAAATTTCCTAACACTTGATTTGAATTAATTGTTTTACATCTGAAACCCTATATTCGAGGTTTTCGATTTTCGAAAAGGAATTTTTTTTGGTATATATGGATCGACGGTAGTCTTTTCAATCTCTTACTCTCTTGTGCAGCAACTATCTCTCATGAATGTCGAAATTGCGGAAAATTTTGCATTCATGCTTTTTTCCTTAAAATTAAGTTTGCTATAAGTAGTGTAAATTTTAATTAGCCTCAATTTAAGTTCAATTAGTGCAATTAGTTCAATTTTTTTTAAATGTTCCGTCCAGTTAGTGACAAATTTAGTTCAAATTTATATGTTTTGTGTGTCGTCGCGAAAACACAAACAGTTACAAAAAATTTTATATGTCGTGTGCTGTAAACAACAAAACCAATTTACAAAAAAAATAATATATATGTTTGTGACGTACTCCCAACCGTAAACGCGCTCTCCTACTTTTAGTGCAATTTTTTTTGTAAAATACAAACATAAACTCTCTTAGTTCTATTACATTTGATTTTTGGTGTTTGGACGGCTGTCAGTCGTGCATGAGATTTTTGGACATTTGGATTTTTTTTGGAGGAGTGTTTTTCTTTTTCTACGTCAGCAGTTCTCAACAATGGAATAAAATTCACCGTGAAGAGGACGATCGTGAGTGATTGTGTTATATATTTCTTTTGATGGACGTCTGGTCCTGCATTTCGCGAAATTGTGCAAATTTGGGTAAAAATACCACGTCGAACTTTTTGGGCATGGCTGACATTTTGGATAAGCGCGAAAAAGGATTAGTAAAGGTACCAAAAATTTTATAAAACTATGAGAAATTATTAGGGACCTGCATAATTCGCTTAACGAATTAGCTTTCTGTTCTAAATACCTATTCCGTGTTCCGATAAATTGTGTCATCATTATTATGAAATTATTGATCTTTAGTCTAGTGAATATTTCAAATATATTAAATATAACTGCAAGAAAAGAAAAATTTATTAACCGTAACTCGAAATTACAAGAATATACGGGACTGGCATGATCAATTTAAAATATTTATTACCGTGTTTAGTTAAATTGTGTCGTCATTGTTATTAAATTATTGAACTTTAGTCTAGCGAATGTTTCTAATATATTAAATATAAATACCAAAAAAAAATCATTATCTGTAACTATAAATTATAAAAAAATGTACGGGACTGGCATGATCCATTTAAATTATTTATTGCCGTGTTTAGTTAAATTGTGTCGTCCTTGTTATTAAATTATTGAGCTTTAGTCTAGTGAATATTTCAAATACATTAAATATAAATACCAGAGAAAAAAAATACAAAAAAACATCATTATCTGTAAATATAAATTATAAGAATGTACGAGACTGGCGTGATGAGTTGTAAATAATTATTACCGTTTTTATATAAATTGTGTCGTCCTTGTTATTAAATTATTAAACTGTAATTTAAAGAATAGTTCAAATATATCTTAAATAAAAATAGTTGAATGTAATTAGTGACAAAACTAAAAATTCGTGATGTTTTGGGTTATATACAAACTCGGGATGAATCCTCTAATATCCTTCGATGATTAACACAATTGGTACCTGTTGCCTCATTAAATTAATTTATATCAACTTGGTATGATATACCGTTCAATTAAACCAAAGGAAAGAAAACTATCTTCTGTGGAGTGTAATTGAGGATTAGTATAAAACGAAAATTTATGTAGGGTGAGTTTCTGAAGCGCGAACTGAATTAATCACATCTGATGCAAGTAGAATACATGATAATTATTACGGAATGCGGGATTTGCTATATGTATCTGGACAACAATTAACTTCCTATTAAACGCAACGATGGCATCTTTATAACGTATTTCGTGAGAATTATTCAACCGGCGTACAACGATTGCTGAATCTATCTGTCTCAACCATCCATGGGCATTGCTTGATGCATCTGGTCCGCAATCGGATTCTTTTTTTTGCCCAATATTTGCTTCGTCATTGGCACCATTGACAACGCATTTTGTTTATCTATCAGTTATTACCTCGTATTTTCAACGCATTCTTAATTATAATTGACTCAACGTTTATATATACAACGTGTCCAACGATAATTACAAATTTATTCACCGATCATTTATGCCAATTTTTATATTGAGTTTTCGACGTGATCAACGCTAATTACAAATTTCGCCAACGATTAATTGTATCAACGCATTTGATTACAAATTGGTTCAACGTTATTGCTTATAAATTTAGTCAACGCTTTTGACTACAAATTTATTCAACTATTTTTACTAATTTTATCAACGCATTTGATTACAAATTGGTTCAACGTTATTGCTCGTAAATTTAGTCAACGCTTTTGACTACAAATTTATTCAACTATGATTACTAATTGTATCAACGCATTTGATTACAACTTGGTTCAACGATATTGCTTACAAAACTATTCAACGCTTTTGGAGGACAAACTGATTCACGATTTTAAATACAAATTTAGTCAACGCTTTTGACTACAAATTTACTCAACTATTTTTACTAATTTTATCAACGCATTTGATTACAAATTGGCTCAACGTTATTGCTTATAAATTTAGTCAACGCTTTTGACTACCAATTTATTCAACTATTTTGATTACTAATTTTATCAACGCATTTGATTACAAATTGGTTCAACGTTATTGCTTATAAATTTAGTCAACGCTTTTGACTACCAATTTATTCAACTATTTTGATTACTAATTTTATCAACGCATTTGATTACAAATTGGTTCAACGTTATTGTGTAACGTCGGCTTTATGCTAATTAACATGATAAAACCAATCCCTATTCTTGATCTGACTCAAACGCAATTAACATTTCATTTTTCATTTTTCCATTACAATAGTTAAATTTTTCTCCTAACACAGACCAGCTTCAATTCGATAAATATAAGAACGCACCCGTTTTTTTTGTTCAGTTGCTTGACTTTCTTTCAAAGAAGAAAAAAAACGTCAAAACCAAAAACACATTTTTTTGGAAAATTTTCAATTTTGTTAGATTCATTCGTTGTTTGATTGGCAAACAAATTTAATCTTTTTAGTAAAACTGAATTAGAAGCAAATAAGTTCCAGTTGGTATTCTTTTTAAATTGATATTCAACAAAACGTATGATATCTGTGTACAAAATTTTATAAAAGTGTAAAATGTTAAATAAATAAAAAGAATATTGTAAATTCACTGCCGTGAAATTTAATATAAATTTGTTGAAGAAGAAGAAAAACTAATTCAGGTGATATGTTTATGATGTTCACAATTGTTGAGGTATTTTAAACGCCATTGAAAACTGTGGGTACATTAATCCACTCTGCTTTGGTTGTAAATATAATTATTTTGTATAAAAGTCCAAGCCCATAGGGCAATTTAACAAACGTGGCCCCGAAACGAAACCCTGGGCTTAGAATTACTGGGTATTTTCGGCAAAAGTATTTTTTTTAGGGCGTTGTCACCCATTTCTTGGTTTGACTACGGTAAAGTTTTGGCGCGAATTGAAACTGGGCGTTGTCAACCAGTTTTTGTTTTTTTGGATAACCAGTGTTGGTCTAGAATTTTTTTTTTGAAAATATTATATAAATTTTTGATAAAACCTGTTTAGGTTTATATATTGGTGAAATTAATTTTTTTTTGATAAACCAGATATTGGTTTTTTTTTGTTGTTTTTGAAATTTTTTGGAATTGATAGAGAATATGTATACGATGAGGGGTCAGGGGTTGATAAGGAGGTGTCGACCAGGGGGGTTTGAGCCCTGGATGGATGAGGTGGAAGAGAGAGAGCAGATAGAGAGAAAGGAGAAGATGAATGAGGCGATGAATGTGGTGAAAGGAATTATAAATGTGGTTATGAATGAGGTGAAAGAGAAGTTATATCTGGAGATTATGAATGATATCTACGAAGAGCAGTATGATAAGTTCCTGGATGTGTTGATTTATGAAATAGCGAATGAGATGCATATGGTGGTTGATATAGTGAATGAGGAAGTGCATGAGGAGGTGAATGAGATGAATATGGTGGTTGATATAGTGAATGAGGAAGTGAGTGATATAGCGAATGAGATGAATGTGGTGGATGAGGAAGTGAATGTGGGTTGGCGAGAAAGAAGGAGGATTAATAAAAATAGGAGCTCTCATCTGAAAAGAAAGGAGAAGAGGAAGAAGGAAAAGGAGGGTCGCTTGGTCGTGGAGCTGGGAGCTTCCTCGACCAAGAGTACTCAAACTGAGGAGCTGGTTGAGGAGGTCCCCATCTCACCGACCACGCGACAGGAAGAGGAGTGGTCTGGTCCACAGGAGGCCCCTGTTCCTCATTGTATAATTAGTTAAGACTAATTTTTTTTTAATTTTGAAAAAAACCGTTTTGGGACAGCAATTTTTTTGGAGATTGTTTTTTGTGCTGTCATCTGCTTTTAGTAATACTAATTGTTTTTTTATTTTGAAAAAAGAAAACCGTTTTGGGGAAGCAGTTTTTTTTTTGAAATTTTTTTATGCTACCACGTACATATTTTTGGTATACTATTGTACATATCTTTTGTATATCCTGTACATTTTTTTTTATATACATAGTACAATTTTTTGTACATAATGTATATTTATACTTGGTTATATATTGTACATATTCTTGGATGATGCAATTAATTTATATATGAAATTAATCGTATGTTTTTTTTGATTGTGGTTAAGTCATGTTTTTATGAGTTTTAGGATGTTATTAACGTAATAAAGGTTAACATTGACCAAACAGTTTTCAACGGTTTTGTATAAGTTTAAATCTTTCGTCACTACTTTCAAAGTATTATTGGTCTGAGTTTATGGAAGTACAATTGAAAATAATTAATTCTCATCAACTTTATAGAGTGAGCCGGATCCAAATCAATATCTCTACATTTGTCATCATAATGATCCGCGGATGTACGTATACATATCTCGTATGAGTCCATTTTAGCTACCACCATTTTTTTAAATTATTTTTTATTGCGATTAATTTTAAAAAATGGTATAAATATAGAAACAATTATTCTTAGCTAACATTTATTTTTTGTTTTGAATACAATTAATAAAGCGAAAGATTTAACCTGAACAAATATATTAGAATTAATAATCTAAAGATTAGTAAGCTTAGTTTTAAATGTAAAATAATCGTAATTTTTTTTAAATTACCAATTTATTATTTAGTCTGAAGATTTAATTTATTTAATTTCATGTAAAACCTTATTAACACATATTATATATTTCATGTTTCGATTTAGCATTTTTAAATAGGGAATTGTTTGGATTATGGATAAATTATGTAGTACTTAGGTTTATTGATTCACTTTCTCAGCGGTAGGCCTAACAAGCCATCCATGGGGCTTATCCCCTTAACATTGATGTCGTTCTTAGATCGCCTATGGCCATCGGGGTTATGCGATCGAAGAACATTGGTTTCTTCTCTTCATTCGGCGAGGAAGTCCTCAGGGACGAGGAGTGGTGTTGCTGTGTTTGTACTTAGGTGCAAACCAGCAGTACCATTCTTTGCTCAGAGGCTTCTTCGGTGTAATGAAGAGAAGAACCAATTGTACTTTTGCTTTCAGGATCAGAGGCTTCACCTCAAACAAATTCAAAAACTTTTCCATTTTTCCATTTAGATTCACAATAGAACAATTTTTTCATAGAGTTTAGGATTTGAAGTCTGGTGCTCGGGAGCGTTCTTCAACTTTCGCATTAGGTTTAGGTGTAATTTATTTGTAGATTAAACAAGCACAACTGGGTCAGTAGAAATGGACCTAGTGTCTAATCGTGACAGTTGTGATTGTTTTATTAGGTTGGGGAGAAACTGTTCTGTAGAATCTGGTCGTTAGGGGCTTTTCTAGTCAGTTCTCACATGCATTGTTGGAGTGGGCTCGCGAACGCGATATTTTAAATTTAAACAATATGGATATTGTAGCCATACTTACTTTTTAAATTGTCTCCAGACGAATCTTGATTTTGGGAATCTCTTATGATATTAAATAAAAATAAAATAAATCAAACAAATTTTTCAAAAATTAAATAAATAAAATTTTTATTAAATAAAATAATTTTTTTCTAAATTAGTTAATTTTAGGTAAATAAGTAAATACAAATTTTTCTATTAAATACGCATAACATCAAGAAATAAATATTCTTTATTTTTTTTAAAAATAAATCAATATTTGGAGCTAAGACGGTGCATCCAATAAATAAGCATTTTTTCAAATATTTTTATTTTTTCAATTTCTTTTAAAAATAAATAAATATTCTTAGGGGTGCTATCGTCAATAAACAATTTTAGATATATGATTTTTCTGAATTTCAGATATCTGGAATTAGAAATAAATAAATTATTTTATAGATATCACAATATTTTAAGTATTTTTTTTGAAAAAAAAAGTCAAGCAACTTTGAGCAAAACAACTATTTCTTTTCTCATTAAAATCTGTCCTTGCGAAAAGAAAATAACTTTTTTCTTTGTGTTTTCGAATTGGGGGTGTTCTGTGTTTTTACTTTTGCGTTTTACATTTCCATCGGTCGATTTTACCGGGCGTATTAATCCACTTAATTTAGTGATAGTTTTTTTGGTATTGGTTTTGTTATTGGTGTTCGCATTCGGGAATTTTACAACTTATTATATAAAATGTCAAGTCAAATAGACATTGACCATCCATTTTATGGATTGGAACCCAGCGAACTGCAAATTGAATGTCTGGTTCGAGGTGTGGATTTCAGAGGGGTCAACTGGGCAGAGGAACTTCGAAACCACGCGGTACAAGGTTCAGTTCCATTAACTGTATCTCACGCGAGAGATTTGGTAGCTGAGTCTCAAATGGTGGTGCAGGCAGCACAACTAATGGTGGATCAGATACGTAGACTTCAGCCACCGATTAATCAGCCATTCTTAGATGGTCTGGCTAATCGTGTGTTGCACTATACAGGGAGGATGAATAGGTTGGGTTCTCGCGATGATTTGCAAGAAGCCCGCACCTACGCTATCTCCCAATTGTCACGCGCTTGGGATATAATAAGATCGTTGTCGACACGTCCAGTTATGCAGAGTAAACCAGGAGGTTCATCTGTACCATCCGAACCGCCTGCGTTTCAGCCAGATGAGAGATCCACTCCAATACCAGTACAGCCAATAACTGATACGATACACAGTTTAAATCGTGGGTATCAACAACAACAAAGACGGGCAGAACAATTACCACCATCGTATTTTCAACAATCAGGTTTAAGAGCGGAGGACTTCGCATTACCACAACTGGGTTCATCGTTCCAAGCTGAACAAATATACATCAATCCGGCATTGGTACAGCAACCTCTGAATTATCAACCGATACCACAGGAGCAGTTACAACAATTTCAAACAAATTATCCACAAGCTCCATTAACAGCACCACCACCATACAACCCACTTCCTCAGGTATCTCGTGTCGCGGCTCCAGCATTGTCACCGGGAGCATACCGAGAGGTACGTAGGAACAATTTGAGTCGTTATGACTCAAATTGGGTTCCGAACTTCACAGGGGATGGTCACTCCCCTGATGTTCATGAGTTTATTCATCGAGTGGAGGCGGCTGCAAGGAGGGACCGTGTGTCCTGGGACGACCTGAGGTCGATCGTTCCACGGTACCTCAAGGCAGCTGCCGATAGATATTATTTGAATTTAACTCATGAATATGAGGAAGTGACTTACTCAGTGCTTAGGGAAGGACTCCTACGCACCTTCGGTACGCTCACCGATGATAAAGCGGTATTACGTGTTCTTTTGAACCGTAAACAGAAAGTCAAAGAGAGCGTTTATGAGTATTTAGTTGAAGTGGGTTCGTTAAATCGAAGATTAGTTCGACCATTTGCTGCAGCTGAATTATTAGAAATCGCTAGGGAAGGACTGAGCGTAGAACTGAAAAACGCTACACTTGCAGCAACAATCTCAACTATGGACGAGCTTCGGACATTGTGTCAGAAGTTCGAACGTTTGTGGTCTACACCAGTCCCAACCAGAATGTCAAACTTAAGGATTAGCGAACTACAGCAAATGGACGACTATGAATCAGAAATAGATCCAGAACAAGATGGATATATTGAAGCTGTGGATACACAACCGAGAAGGATTCTGCAACGACCTGTGATATCATCTGGTAATACTAATCAACCTGGTCCATCAATGTCCAGACAACCAATTGTCTGTTTTAGATGCGGGGTAAATGGACATCGAGCTCCGGATTGTTCTAAAAACAGAATAAAACTGTAGGAAGTGCAACAAACCTGACGTAATTTATGCAAATTGTTCTTATTGTCACCCGTCGTTAAACGATCGACCGAGAGTACATGCTTCGGGAATAGTACCCTCGGTTCAACAGCCAATGAGCCCGAAGAAAGCGACGAGAGATGTAGGAACACAAGACGATCTACCACCGAAGAAACCAGAATAAAATCATCTAGCACATTTAATTTCCCATCGTTACATCGAACTTATTTTAGACGTCTAGAACGTAGCATTAGATATTGGAGGATGAGGAAATTATTTCGCAAAGCTTGTATTTCATCTATCCTTTCAGAAATAAAGGATCCTCGGCCGCGATTAACAATTAGGATTTTGGACAAACATATTTCAGGATTATTGGATAGTGAAGCGTCAATCACAATACTTGGAAGAAATTCCTTGGAATTATTGGAATCATCAGGTACAACCTACTGTAAATACACTTCGTGTATTCGTACGGCGGATGGTACTGCAACTAAAATTTTGGGTTACATTGAAATTCCAATAACCGTGAATGGCTCCACTAAACCAATGCGGTTTCATATTGTCCCTGGACTACGAGAAGAGCTCTACCTGGGCATAGATTTCTGGGAGAAATTCGGTATTGTTCCTTCTTTTGTTAGTGAACTGACTCGCACAGAGCTACAAAATTTTAATACACATAACCTCACCACTGACCAACAACATGAACTGGATATGATCAAGGATTCTTTCCCGTCATTTGAAGTGTCTGGGCTCGGAAAGACTTCTTTGGTTGAACATGTCATCGATGTTGGTGATAGTGCACCTGTTAAACAGAGGCACTATCCCACATCGCCGGCTGTTCAACTAAAGGTCTATGCCGAACTTGACCGAATGCTTCAAATGGGCGTGATCGAAGAGTCTAACAGTTCTTGGTGCTCGCCAGTGGTTTTGGTACAAAAAGAATCTGGTAAAAACAGATTATGTATTGATAGCCGTCGTGTCAATTCACTAACGAAAAAGGACGCTTACCCACTTCCCTTGATTGATGGCTTACTAGGTCGTCTAAATAGCACAAAGTACATTTCAAGTATTGATCTCAAAGATGCTTTCTGGCAGATTCCTCTGGCAGAAGCATCTAGAGACAAGACAGCCTTCACAGTGCCTGGTCGTCCATTGTATCAATTCCGGGTTATGCCCTTTGGATTGTGCAATGCTCCCCAATGTGTCGGCTAATGCACAAAGTGATACCACATCAATATCACGAAAATATCTTTGTTTATTTAGATGATCTATTGGTAGTCTCTTCCACGTTCCAGGAACATATGGAATTGCTGTCCAAAGTCTCTTATAAATTTAGTCAACGCTTTTGACTACAAATTTATTCAACTATTTTGATTACTAATTGTATCAACGCATTTGATTACAACTTGGTTCAACGATATTGCTTACAAAGTTATTCAACGCTTTTGGATGACAAACTGACTCACGATTTTAAGTTCAAATTTATTCAACGCTGCTGATCACCAATTGATTCATCGTTTCTCCATATCGAGCGCGACATCTTAATTTTGATCAACGTGTATGCGATGCTGATGGAGGGCTGATACCCGCCGGATATTGGAGGCTAGGAGGATATAACCATGGGTGAGTCTATTTAATGGCTTTTTTTATTATTCGGGGGCTTTAGGGGTGTGGATGTGTGTGTGTGTGGGTGGGCGTATGTGAGTGAATGAGGGGGTTGAACGTGCCGATCGTGGTCCTTTCGTAGAAGGGGGTCGCCAGAGTCTCATCTTTTCAGTTGTAAATTTTTATCCCATTTCCGAATGTTCACGTAATTCGCGTACATGTCTGCATTTGTATTGGAGCAGCAGGGTTTACCAATCGAACTCCATACTGTGATTAGCCGGAGCACAAAAATAAAACCTCATTTAGTTACGCGACCTGCTATGCCGCTTCATTGGTTCGCCGATGAAAAAGCTCTTCATTACAAATTGGCGCCCAACGTGGGGCTCCTCTAAGGGTTTCTACAGCGATGTAGGACTTTGGAGGAGTCCCTCCATATTTTCAAAAAACTTTGAAAAATTTTTTTTTTAAAATTTTTTTCTTCAAATTTAATTTTAATTTCCACATGCAATAGCTAAAAGACTCTGGCGGCGTAGAAGCAGTTCCCTGCTTCAAAACGCGCAGGAGCGAAGGAAGTCTGAGACCCCTCAGACTTTCTTTGATGGGGTTTTGCGTCCCCACGCCTCCAGCAATTACTCCTTTTGTATTTTTTTATATATAACGCAAGGGTGAGAATAGTTCTTCGGAATTATTCTCAATGGGGGTTACAATCCCACGTACCCTAGTAGCGGATGGGTTTCTTGCTGACACGGGGAATGCCAGGGGTGACCAGGTGCCAGACTTAGATTTTTTGTAGAATGGTGTATACGCCTACTACATCCAGTCTGGTCATCTGGTCATGCTCTGGGTTCGTTGTGACATCAGGACTTCCATCCGAGCTACCGTCTCCTTAACGTTAGAGGCCCCTCCCAGGAGCGTTAGCACCCTATGATCTGAGTTGTCCAGTTCTCGCGAATGATACTGGGGAACATCTTCTAAAGCAGTTTGATATCAACTGCTGAGGGAAGATGTTCGCCCAGCCTTCATGTCGCGAGTTAATTGGATTAACTCAGATCATAGCACCTCCCCGTATGTTTCGTCGTTCTCGATCGCGGATGAGAAGTGTCGGTTGATTGAATAATGGTGCAGAGGATTTATCCTCTGACCATTCCGGCGGCACTTGTCATCCGGGTGACAGGCCGACGACACATACCCCACCTTATTCCTGTCTCACCTTACCTTCTCCCATCCTTATTCATCCCTTCTTGTTCCCTTTCCTTTTCCATTTCCCATCCTTTTAACGTAGATTAACTTTAACTTTGTTTTTGATCCCCCAAAAATTTCTTTGAAACTCATGATTTCAACAAACAAACGAAATAGAAAGAACGGCGATGGGCACTTTCAACCCCGGAGTGATGGACACCCCGTGGTTGGATCCAACTTTCCTCCATCCGAAAATAAATAAATATATATTTGTATACCAAAAATAAATGAATAAATTAATAAATAAATATTTATACACAAATAAAATAAATAAATAAATATTTATACAAAAAATAATAAATAAATATCTATAAATAAAAAATTTATTACTATTTATAAATAAATAAATAAATATTGATAAATACTTATATGAAAAATAAATAAATAAATAATTAAACCATGGGTCCACCATTAATCAAATAATTCAATACAATAACATTAAATAATACATTACAAACAAAGAAAAGAATATACTTACATAAGAAGAATAGATCGAATGCCAAAAAGGGGATTTTTACCACCAACTTTAAAGAGAACGTTAACTTTAAGTACATTTTATGTTTCATGTTAATTGTGAGTTTCTTTTTTTCTGAATGCAAAATAATATTAAGAATATAATTTAAATATTTTACGTATTATATTTTATGTATTATATGTATGTATATATCATACGTATGTTAATCATTATACGTAAGGTAGTTAAATTTAAAATATTAACTTTACATTTTATGTTGTCTGTCAATTTTAAGTATTTTTTTTTTTTCTGAATTTAGAATAATATTAAGAACATAATTTAAATATTTTACGTATTGTATTTTATATATCATACATATGTATATATTATGTGTATGTTGATTGTTATACGTAAGGTAGTTAAATTTAAAGCATTCTCCTTGTCTAACCGGTAGGCTTGCCGTACTTCTGTAATTTTTTATTGTCTGTCACTCCGTTTTGAGTATCGGGAACCATCAGACCTGCCCGGAATCGGGTCTGGAAAATTTTCATAATTGCCATCTTCTGCCATACTTGTAGTATACTTATTTTCTCTCAAATCTCACCGTTTATTTTTGTTCTGTTCATATATCAGCACCTTGGAAAACAATTGTAAATAGTAGTAAAATAATATCAAGACAATAATAAATCTTATTTAATATAATTGTCGAATTGGTCAGATATCGCGCAGCTGTTTGAGGTTTGAATAACTAAATTTCCATACAATTTTTTTTAGATTCGGCCCTAAAATATTTAAAGTGATCAAATACGGTAATGGAAAATTTTTTTTTGGTAATAATTAAAAATCAAATTAAAATGTAAATATGGTAATTTGGCAATTGAAATTCTGGGAATAATTAAATAATGGATCACTCCTAAACTACCTTACTGCCTTTGCATGTGGTAGTCCATCGTCAGGGACGAACCTTCATCCTAGCTCTTGATTACAGTCTAGTCCCTTTTGGGGTTGGACTCGGTGAGTTCGAACCATATCGCTAATGATTTCGTCTAGTCTGCCGCGTTGTTCGTTATCATGGATATGCCGTTTTGCTATTAACTTTTTATTTATCTTCCCGCCCTGGTTTTGCTGTCTAATCGCCTGTTTTCTTTAATCTCTGGTGATTTGACCTGGGAAATTAATTGATGGTTCTATTGTGGAGAATGGGCTCCGACTTTATCCATTACTGTTTGTATTCTCAGATAACCTAATTTCAGGCCAGGTGAAGTGCTGGCTTGGTTTCAATATTGACATTCTTCCAGAAGTTGCTGTATGGAGATTGTGGTCACCCGAGGAGTACGCTGACGAGTGTATGACGTGGGCCCACAATCCACCAGCTGCATCCCCTGAGGGTTTATCAAAAACTGAAATGTTGAATTCTGTTGAAATATTATTTTGAGCGATGCGGGGAACTGCAGAAAATCCTCTGTATCGCCCTCACAAGGGTTTACGAAGCCAAAGTTTGAAGGTTGGTAGGTGGCGCCGTCTACGAACTGGAAGACCTGGTTTCTAAACGTAGAGGTATTTATCATTCCAAGGACATTCGCGCCTAACATCGGTAATAATTTTTTCTGTCGGTATGCTAATAACTTTCGCCTGTGTTTCACAGCCATTGTAGGTCAAGAATATCGACGACCATGAAATATGAGGGTGGTTTTGGTTTGATTTAACAGTTGAGCGAGTGTGTGTCAACTTTGGTGTTCGGGTCTTAGTGCAAAAAAAAAAAAAAAATTTTTTTTTGTTTTGACTATTTGCAAGTGCAAATTCAGAGATTGAACGTATTTGAATTTGGTTCAGTTGGTTACCTTGAAATTATATGAACAACCTTCCGAATCACTTGGACGGAAGCGTACACTAGTGTGGCCCGGCTAGCGAGTCGGAGAAGTATGAGACTCGTGTTAGTTCAGGTGTGGGTTGCGAGCCTGCATAACGTAAAAACGGAATTGTGTCGGATATTTCATCAAAGGAGTCGGCCCAACGATATTAATTTTTTTGGTGACTTGAGAGTCTCGGGAGCCCTCAGATCTGCCCGAAATTGGGTCTGGAAGCTTTTAGTTATCCATCGCTTGCAATAGAGTAGAATACCGTTTTTATCGTTACCCCTCCAAAAAGTTTTTTTGTATAATCATAGATACTTTGTTACTTTGTTTCTGCTAAGACTGGGTTTGTAATACCGATCGATTTGATTGCTAATTTGTGGAACATTGAGGTGCCTCACCATACTACTATGGATATACAAGGTCTATTTGCGACCAGTCTATGCCTTTTTTCAATTTCTTTTTGGTCGTGAGTGTTCTTCCAAAAAGCACTTGTTCTGTAATGGATAGTTTGGACTAATGTCTGAACCTAGTGTATTATAGTGGCAGCTTCCTTAGTTGTTATTTCTTATATTAATCTATACCGCTCGTAATAGTTTCTCATCCGTTCATCATCAATAGTCATATTTCGTATAGTTCCCTTAACCCATAGTTTCCTTATTTTTCTTAAAATCTAACTAAATCTTCAATAGCTGGACCAACACATGTGAGAAAGAAACTTGCACTAATTACCCTGATTTTATTTATTAATTAATATAACATAATGTTAGTTAATTTGAATTAATTAATAATTTTCTTTAATTATCATCCATATAAACATTAAAATTTAATCTTACAACACCCTAAAATTGACGCGCGCTATGCTTCCATTCGATTGTTCTCACTGTACTACTTGAGTTTGAATTTTCTAAACACCAACCGTAATGAAACAACGAAATTTTCAAACCTCATAACAGCTGTGCGTATTTTTTTTCAATCGTCAACATGCAAAGAATTACTACTTTTGCTTTGTTAAACATTTGATTTGTCTTTGTATGAGTATTTTGCTTTAAGCAATCCTTCCCTTATTGAACTGAACTTCACTGTACTGATATAGTAGATTGTAGTTTAATAAATGTCTAAACATCATAACATTGATCGAACTTGCATTTAATTCATTTTGAATTCAATGATAAATGTTATGGATGTGTCGGAAATATTTTGTGTCACAACCTTATTTTCGTACAATAATATCTAATATCAAACCGTTTGGTTTAACTATAAAAATTTCCTAACACTTGATTTGAATTAATTGTTTTACATCTGAAACCCTATATTCGAGGTTTTCGATTTTCGAAAAGGAATTTTTTTTGGTATATATGGATCGACGGTAGTCTTTTCAATCTCTTACTCTCTTGTGCAGCAACTATCTCTCATGAATGTCGAAATTGCGGAAAATTTTGCATTCATGCTTTTTTCCTTAAAATTAAGTTTGCTATAAGTAGTGTAAATTTTAATTAGCCTCAATTTAAGTTCAATTAGTGCAATTAGTTCAATTTTTTTAAATGTTCCGTCCAGTTAGTGACAAATTTAGTTCAAATTTATATGTTTTGTGTGTCGTCGCGAAAACACAAACAGTTACAAAAAATTTTATATGTCGTGTGCTGTAAACAACAAAACCAATTTACAAAAAAAATAATATATATGTTTGTGACGTACTCCCAACCGTAAACGCGCTCTCCTACTTTTAGTGCAATTTTTTTTGTAAAATACAAACATAAACTCTCTTAGTTCTATTACATTTGATTTTTGGTGTTTGGACGGCTGTCAGTCGTGCATGAGGTTTTTGGACATTTGGATTTTTTTTGGAGGAGTGTTTTTCTTTTTCTACGTCAGCAGTTCTCAACAATGGAATAAAATTCACCGTGAAGAGGACGATCGTGAGTGATTGTGTTATATATTTCTTTTGATGGACGTCTGGTCCTGCATTTCGCGAAATTGTGCAAATTTGGGTAAAAATACCACGTCGAACTTTTTGGGCATGGCTGACATTTTGGATAAGCGCGAAAAAGGATTAGTAAAGGTACCAAAAATTTTATAAAACTATGAGAAATTATTAGGGACCTGCATAATTCGCTTAACGAATTAGCTTTCTGTTCTAAATACCTATTCCGTGTTCCGATAAATTGTGTCATCATGATTATGAAATTATTGATCTTTAGTCTAGTGAATATTTCAAATATATTAAATATAACTGCAAGAAAAGAAAAATTTATTAACCGTAACTCGAAATTACAAGAATATACGGGACTGGCATGATCAATTTAAAATATTTATTACCGTGTTTAGTTAAATTGTGTCGTCATTGTTATTAAATTATTGAACTTTAGTCTAGCGAATGTTTCTAATATATTAAATATAAATACCAAAAAAAAAATCATTATCTGTAACTATAAATTATACAAATGTACGGGACTGGCATGATCCATTTAAATTATTTATTGCCGTGTTTAGTTAAATTGTGTCGTCCTTGTTATTAAATTATTGAGCTTTAGTCTAGTGAATATTTCAAATATATTAAATGTAAATACAAAAAAAAAATCATTATCTGTAACTATAAATCATACAAATGTACGGGACTGGCATGATCCATTTAAAATATTTATTACCGTGTTTAGTTAAATTGTGTCGTCCTTGTTATTAAATTATTGAGCTTTAGTCTAGTGAATATTTCAAATACATTAAATATAAATACCAGAGAAAAAAAATACAAAAAAAACATCATTATCTGTAAATATAAATTATAAGAATGTACGAGACTGGCGTGATGAGTTGTAAATAATTATTACCGTTTTTATATAAATTGTGTCGTCCTTGTTATTAAATTATTAAACTGTAATTTAAAGAATAGTTCAAATATATGTTAAATAAAAAGAGTTGAATGTAATTAGTGACAAAACTAAAAATTCGTGATGTTTTGGGTTATATACAAACTCGGGATGAATCCTCTAATATCCTTCGATGATTAACACAATTTGTACCTGTTGCCTCATTAAATTAATTTATGTCAACTTGGTATGATATACCGTTCAATTAAACCAAAGGAAAGAAAACTATCTTCTGTGGAGTGTAATTGAGGATTAGTATAAAACGAAAATTTACGTAGGGTGAGTTTCTGAAGCGCGAACTGAATTAATCACATCTGATGCAAGTAGAATACATGATAATTATTACGGAATGCGGGATTTGCTATATGTATCTGGACAACAATTAACTTCCTATTAAACGCAACGATGGCATCTTTATAACGTATTTCGTGAGAATTATTCAACCGGCGTACAACGATTGCTGAATCTATCTGTCTCAACCATCCATGGGCATTGCTTGATGCATCTGGTCCGCAATCGGATTCTTTTTTTTGCCCAATATTTGCTTCGTCATTGGCACCATTGACAACGCATTTTGTTTATCTATCAGTTATTACCTCGTATTTTCAACGCATTCTTAATTATAATTGACTCAACGTTTATATATACAACGTGTCCAGCGATAATTACAAATTTATTCACCGATCATTTATGCCAATTGTTATATTGAGTTTTCGACGTGATCAACGCTAATTACAAATTTCGCCAACGATTAATTGTATCAACGCATTTGATTACAAATTGGTTCAACGTTATTGCTTATAAATTTAGTCAACGCTTTTGACTACAAATTTATTCAACTATTTTTACTAATTTTATCAACGCATTTGATTACAAATTGGTTCAACGTTATTGCTCGTAAATTTAGTCAACGCTTTTGACTACAAATTTATTCAACTATGATTACTAATTGTATCAACGCATTTGATTACAACTTGGTTCAACGATAGTGTTTACAAAACTATTCAACGCTTTTGGAGGACAAACTGATTCACGATTTTAAATACAAATTTAGTCAACGCTTTTGACTACAAATTTACTCAACTATTTTTACTAATTTTATCAACGCATTTGATTACAAATTGGCTCAACGTTATTGCTTATAAATTTAGTCAACGCTTTTGACTACAAATTTATTCAACTATTTTGATTACTAATTGTATCAACGCATTTGATTACAACTTGGTTCAACGATATTGCTTACAAAGTTATTCAACGCTTTTGGATGACAAACTGACTCACGATTTTAAGTTCAAATTTATTCAACGCTGCTGATCACCAATTGATTCATCGTTTCTCCATATCGAGCGCGACATCTTAATTTTGATCAACATGTATGCGATGCTGATGGAGGGCTGATACCCGCCGGATATTGGAGGCTAGGAGGATATAACCATGGGTGAGTCTATTTAATGGCTTTCTTTATTATTCGGGGGCTTTAGGGGTGTGGATGTGTGTGTGTGTGGGTGGGCGTATGTGAGTGAATGAGGGGGTTGAACGTGCCGATCGTGGTCCTTTCGTAGAAGGGGGTCGCCAGAGTCTCATCTTTTCAGTTGTAAATTTTTATCCCATTTCCGAATGTTCACGTAATTCGCGTACATGTCTGCATTTGTATTGGAGCAGCAGGGTTTACCAATCGAACTCCATACTGTGATTAGCCGGAGCACAAAAATAAAACCTCATTTAGTTACGCGACCTGCTATGCCGTTTCATTGGTTCGCCGATGAAAAAGCTCTTCATTACACGTATTGATAATTATGTCATCATTGGATTCTGGATGTTACAATTTCCGTCACTTACGAATGTGGATATATATATGGAATACCTATTGGATACATTTGTTTTTTTATTACTAACGACAGATAGGACGAAAGTCGTGTCCATCAGATTAAGGCGTTTTTTTTTAAGTTTCAAAATCATCATTCAAGACATCTTACAACTGTACATAAAAATAATAAAGATCTAAATAAACATGGTTTATTAAACGCAAACAGCTAATTCATAAAATTCTAATTTTGTTGTTGTTTTAGCGACGAGTGTGCTGATAATCCTCCGACTCCATGTCTAGGTTCAGGAACTTGTAACGATCAAACTGATCGCCAGAACATATTTTTGCACTATAGTGTACCTGTTTTTTTTTTAATCACGAAGACAAGCGAAAACAACACGAACAGTGGAAATGATGGTAGCGAAGAAGGTATAAACCACATGTATGTTGGAATATTCAGTTTGGTAGTTGAACGACTGGTAATAGGTTGAACGGAAAAATTAAAAATTGATAATTCGGGCGTTGTAACTAAAGTTAAATTATTCTTGTTGTAAATAGGTGTGTGAACGAATTTTTTTTTAATTTAATTTTTGGTTGGCTGTTATAGGAAAAAGATAATAATAATTCTTTTGTCGTTATGTAGATACGCTAGAAAAGTTTTGTCTTTAAGTGTACATACGTTGATGGGCTGTTATAGCCAAATAAAAAAATACTATTTTTGTTGTAAATGTGAAGGAATTTTATTTAATTGTTAGTGGGCTGTTATAGCAAAAAAAAATATATATATTCTTTTTGTTGTATATAGATATGTTAGACAAATTTTGTTGTTGAATTGTACATATGTTGGTGGACCGTTATAGCAAAGAAAAGGTTAAGTTACTTTTGCTGCATGTGATGGTGTGTTAAATCCAGTTCAAGAATAAGTAAAAATGACAACGGTGTATATCGAGGATATATAAAGAACTAACTGATTAATTGTTAGTCCAAAACGGTGCATGGTAATTGGTTTGAACTTCAGTAGGATCAATACCAGGGTTTTAATTAATTATAGACATACTTTGTTGTGGATTGCTACTACCAAAACTTTAATATTGTATCGATCGCTGGTACCGCCATCACAATTTTTGCATTAAATAAATGTGACAACAGTGTTTCTTAATCATAAAGAAGCAGCCGAACAGTAGTCTAAAACGGCACCGTCGTATATAACCTGGTGTCACGGTTCACTATAACCTACAAAGGAAATTCATATTTAAATGAATCACCAAAGGGTTTTAGTACTATCAAAGGGATTTAGTACTAAATAAC
Source organism: Diogma glabrata (assembly GCA_963693315.1). Lineage (NCBI taxonomy): Eukaryota > Metazoa > Arthropoda > Insecta > Diptera > Cylindrotomidae > Diogma > Diogma glabrata. Next base: position 307,545,404 of record OY856186.1, read on the forward strand.
GCATATATAACACATGAAGGTGAACGGAAAATTCAACCAACTCAACCAGTTGACGGAGGGGGATGTGGATGGTCGAGGATGAGCACGGAATCAAACAACTTTAACGCAATAGTATTTTTAGTATTAGTTTCTATTTCACCTTTTAATCAAATATTTTGTTTAACTAATAAGGTAGTAGTTGCCAAACTATTGCTATCACTTTTGTTTCGTTATCTTTTAGGTGGTGAACGTAGTCCTGTCCAGCAAGCGCTTGTTATGCAGAGATGCCGTCAAATTAGAACTTATCGGTTGTAAAGTTTATTTGTGACTTAACATAACTTGGAAGAAGGCTTTTCTTGCCTCATCCATCTTTAGTGTATAAATTTAGATTATAATTGGTTTTTGGTGAATAGTAGAATGAGATTGGCTCTTGAGAGTATTTGGAGTTTAGTTTAAATTTTATCAGGATGATATAAGTAGCACGCCTTTAGTGTATCAATTCAAAATTTAGCTTACCTCTGGCTAGTGAATATTAGGATTTGGTAGCTCCAGCTAAAGAAATTTGTGTCGCCCAAATGTCTTAATATGTTTCAAGCATTTTAAGTAAATTCCGTAGTTAAAAGTTCAAAACATTTAATTTAGAAATTCGAATTCAAAAATATTCAATTCAGCATATGATAAATTTCGTTATTTAAACATCATCAACAAAAAAAATAAACACCGAAAATTGAACGAAAACGAAGATTGCAATTGGCAACCTTGCGATTTTTTTGGTTAAAAGAACAAGGTGTGGCTAAGTCCTCTATGACTTTGTTTTTGAAATCATATTCATTCCATGTTTTACTTTAAAACATAAAAGTTGTAAAAAGGAAAAAATTCAATGCTTTAATTTTTAAAACGAGCAAACATAAAAGTAAGAATATTCAATATACAACATAATGTCAGATTGTTTATATTTTGCAAAAGTAATAAAAAAAAATTATTAAAAAGATCTATCATTTGTGATATTGTAATCAAATTGATAAGCATAATAAATGTGTAAAAATATAGTAATTTTGTGTACACAATTCCTTTTTTTTCTGGAAGTTAACTAATGGCGTATTTAGCACAATCGAACTTTCCGCCATATTAAGTCAAAAGAATAATTTACTGAAACCATAAAAATAAAATTAATAAACAAAAAGTGATTTCTATTGAATTGAACAGTTTATTCAAACCAAAAAACAAAAGAAATTGTGCGGACTGCTATTGGATATATCACTGCTTTGGCTACAGATCAATCTGGATCGTCTACCTATTAGCGTCATAGAAATTAAGGTACTTTCTTACCAATATTATTAATAATATTATTGCTCTTAAACTAAACTAATTATATAAATAATTAGCTAAATAAATATAAATTTATTAATATCAATCAAATAATGTAAGATTAGAAAAATAAATTCTTAAGAGATTCCTAAATTCAGTGACGTCTGGCACATTTATGTCCGGTAGCGTAAATTTGTTTAATCTAATAATTGATTTAGTGATAAAAGATCAAAATTCTAATATTTGTTTTTATCAGAATTAGGATTTAATTTAAATTTTTTTTGATAATTATTATTAGGATACCGTTGGTGTATTACGAAGTATATGAGATTATTTTTTTTGTATATGATCAACCTTATATTTAATGGTAAAATTCATTAAATTATTCGTAATAAATGTAACTCATAAAATGAAGTAAGGTTATTTATATGGAGTGATGATGCAAAGACTAGTTTTACGTGGTCCTGGATGATCCTAATTTGAGTCCGGAGTAGCGGAAATGAATCCACCCCAGGCTGAACGTAAGCCGTAAGAATAAATTAAACTACCCCTTTATTTACGTATAGTACTAAGATTCCCTCTCCTAAAAAATTTATAAAACATTCCTGATGGTACCAAGATTCCACCATAATACGTTATAAACTCTGCTACTGTTGTTGTAGCGAGTAGCGACGTTGGTAAAGTGCTTGTAATGACGGGTAATTCAAGTCCCAGTGTTGTAATTCCGTCTACTGTTCCGCTCACACTAGGTTTGCCTTTAACGTAAATTCTTATATTTGTTTTATGGCCGTCTTCATTTTTTTTAATGTCTTATACTCAATCCATACTCGTCATTTACCATAGTTCCCACTGCAAAAATTTATTAAACTAGTTGGGTAATATTTGTCAAATGTAATTTCTTTTTTTTTTTCAAATTGTATTCATAAGTCCACTAATCACTATAGATTTTCTACAATCAATCGTCTATTAAATAATAATATTCCCCACTGTAGTTTCCTAGGTTTGATTTACAATCGCAAAATTATTAGAAAAGAACGGTTGGGTATTGTCATTAATCCATACTCATGTTATTTACATATATATTTCGTTCAAATGTTTTGTAACTAGTGTCTCTCTTTGAAATATTTTCCAATTTCTATTACAAACAAGCCGTACGTACTTCTTAATGGGTTAATAATTAACGAAGAAACGTAAATAAAATTTCCCCTAGAAACTGCTTTATCATTTCGTCATTATTCACATATAAATATGAGCTAACACCTAGCCTCGCTCACTTAATTTTTTTTGTCTATTGTGACTTGTAGTCAAATTTTCATTTCCTATTGGATTCATATTTTTTGGTTTGACGTTTGTGTGGGCGAATTTTGTTGGTTAAGAACGCGATTAGTAGTGAAAGTTTTTCTGTTTTGTTACCGTCTTAATTCTACAAATGAATCAACAATAATCCGATAACCCGAAACGGCATACTCAACGAAGGATCATAGGATCGTTGGATTACTTGGAAAGGTCATACACAAGGTATAATTACGATTACAATTACTGTGCATTTCGTGTTGTAAATCTAGTGACAAAGAAAACTACAAAATGGTTGATGAATAATGTTTGTAAAAGCAGGCGGCGAATAGTTGCGTGATATAAGGGAAAAATTACCCTCCGCCACTTTTAAAATGCCTTTATCCAGAACTGGATAGGTAATTCATAGCATGTGAGTAAATTTTTTTAACGTAATAATATGGTTATGAAGGACAAACTTGTCTTAAGAACAAACCAGAAGTTTCGTGCATGTATATATTAGGATAAACAAATATACCAAAGAGAAAATAATTAAACCAATAAATTATTTATAAAGACCAATTTATGATAGTGATTGTATTGTCCATGTTGTCAGTGACGTGTAGGAGGATTCAACAGTTGCTCAACCAAATAAATAAACTGTTTTCTGGAAGGAATAATAAATCCGTTAGATCCAGGAAATTTGTATGCCGGATTAGATCCAGAAAATTTGTATACCGTCAACAAAAGAAACCAGTTCAGGATGGTCATTTTGTAGCGTTTCTCACTAGTGGGATTTCCAGTTGGAGACATTTTTTCTCATGTGTAGACAAATAAAAAAAGTCTACATACCCTCACTTAAATTTTCCCTCTATATGAATTCATTGGAACTAAAATGAATTTTTAAGGAGAAATGGTAATAAATGTCAAAAAAAAAAAATACAAATGTCATTTTAAATTATTATTCTGGTGATAGTTGTTTGAAATATTTTCAATTTAATTGATATTTGTGATTTTATATAATTTGTGATTGATATTTGTGATTTTATATAAATACTTTTTTGGAAAAAATGGTAAGTTTAAAAATTAACTTAAATATTTATGTATTTAAACTATAAAATTAGTGGTTATTATGAAAGTTACGTTTATATTTTTCAAAACAAATTAAATATCGTCTGATGCTATTTTGTTTTATATATTGTGTAAGGTATTGTTTTGTTTTATATATTGTGTATTGTTTTATATATTGTGTAATAGCTAGAATAACTATACCTAAAACAATTAATTAATTAAACATCAGACGCTTCGAATTTTATTTTGCAAATACCGGATCTTGGATCATCCAAACAATATCCTATCAGACGCTTCGAATTCTTCATTTAGTTTAAAACTACAATGTTCAATTAAAATGTTTAAAAATCTTTTATGTTTTATGTTGTAAAAATGTTTTTATTTTACGATAGGATATTAATACTACCCGCTCCGACAACCGCCGGATTACAAAACGGCAAAAAACCGAAATTGTGGAACGAGTAGTGGCGAACTATGCCGTCGTCACTGGTCGCTTCACAACAGTGAGTGGACAACAGCGGAAGAAGCGGTTTTGGGATAACCTCACTGCAGAGTTAAATGCCATGGACGGAGCTATGAAGACGTCAGTGCGATGGCAAAAGGTAACTATTATTAAAATCCATCAATATTAAATTTAACAAATTTTAATTTTATTTACATTTTACAGTCATTTAGTGATATTCGAAATTCCGTTCGTAACAAAGTGAAAATTATACGGCAATGTAGAGTAATAACCGGGGGTGGTGAGGGAATTGGGCTGCAACTCAGCCCATTAGAAGAACGGTTGCTCAGCATGTTGCCTGAAGGACATGCTGATGGTATGGAAAATGCAGAGGGAGAATATGTAAGAAAATTTTCAATAATCTTTCATAAATTTTATTATATTTTTATTTATATTTTGTTTTTCTTTTAGGACTCACCCGATGTTCCTAATTACTTGGTTGAAAATTTGCGAGCTATGCCACAAGAGGATAACGAAGAGATATCCGAAACTGCCGGGCATTTGACTTACTCTCTCGACGCCCAACACTCAATTATAAGTCAAATGCCTGGACCATCCGGAATTTCTCATACGGTAAGTTTTCATTTCATTAAAATATATAAAACAATTACTCATAAATATAATTATTTTAGATTTTAGCAACACCAATTGGAACCATTCCAACACAATTTGAACCACCGGCTGCAATTTCATCGAGCCAACTGTCTGGACCGTCTATAGCAATAAACACAGAGGTGAGTTATATTTTTGTTTAGTATAATGCAATTATTATAAAATTCAATTATTTTATGTTTTTACGCTAACGTCAATTATTCAGGACGTACCGGAAAGCGAACATGATGATCAGACTGCAACACCAGCTCGGATCATTACTGATGTAAATTTTGCTGTTTTTTATCATCTTTTTTTATTGGTTTGATTATTATATAATTTAAAAATAAATTTGCAATTTTATTTTCGAAAAATAATTCACCACAACTCAAAATACTATAGTCATACGATTTGGAATAGTAGTAAATGAGTAGTAAATGAGTTTAAAGAATAGTACTTTATTAAACTATCTTTTTAGTCCTCAGCTCCAACGGCGATAATCGTAGAACCAACCGTAATAAACGAACCATCATCACGCAATCCGAGAAGTTTGTGGCGCACATCGTTAAACCATATCAGTCAAGAGGCAATAGATCTGCAGAAAGATCATTTGGATGGGATGCGATGCGTCAACAAACGACAGACGGCCGACAACATCATGAGCAGATGATAATAGAAGTGAGAAAACTAAAAGATTCTATCGATAAGATTGCAACTATAGCTCAAAAACAAGAAGAAGCAATCGTGGCTTTAAGAAGAGACTTTTTAGCTGAGCAACAACGAAATAATGAGAGGAGTGAACGCCATCATGCAGAAATGATGGAGATCATGAAAGCATTCATGTCACCTAAATGAGGAGTATTTATTTATATTTTTATATTTATATTTTTTAATACATATTTTATTTTTTTACAGGTTTAATTAGTTATATGTTTTGTTACAGGTTTAAAAATAAACTGGGAGACCTAAAAGAAAAGCTGCAGCATTCACTGTTTTGGAAAGGCAACAGCAGTATATTGATTTTCATGGGCAAAAAGGAAGGGAACACATCAGTTGGCAAATAACAAGTTGATCACCAATCAACATTAAGGTACAAATCCAATTTTTATTAGCATAATTATAATTTTACAAACATTTCGCATATAGGCATGAATATAATTAATATGTTAGCTTAATTATTCCACAATAAGAGATTTCCAGGGGTACGATTCGTCTGGAATCATCCTGTGTTCCGTTACCTTTATGTTATTCATATAGCGTATGTTACCATTCGGTAAAACCAAAGGTCCAAGTTAACAAGAGTACGTGTATGGGGACTCAAAATTATAACCCACTAAAATGCAATAAGGCAAAAAATCGTTAGAAGTGTAAAGACTATTTAAATAAAATAAAATGTATATAATTATTACAGTAAAAAATTTTTGTTTTATTTTACTTATGTTTTACCATTTTCAAAATTAATATAACTTCGGTCTGAAAGACCTAAGTATTACATTCATGAGCCAAAAGTGAAATTCTTACCCCCACTTTTTTGACATTTCTCGATGTTTTATTTTATTTTATTTTATTTATTTTACAATTTTATTTATTTTACAATATTTTATTATTTACAATTAATATTTTATTTTACAATATTTTTGGAATTTTAAAAGAAAAATGAATTTGTGATTTCGTAATATTTTCTCGAAACGCTAAATGGAGAGGTTTTTGAGCAGTTTGCTGAGTGTATCATCTTTTCATTAAATTATGTTAATTTATGATCTGTTATAATTTTCCGGCAACGTATTGATGTTTCGTGTTAGTATTGTAATAAATTTCTAAACAAAGATAAAAATATACTTGTACTTTAACAAAGAGTTATGTCTGATAAACATCGCTGACCAAAACTAAAAACCATGTCCTCATAAAAGTTTTTTGCCGAAAACTATATCAAAACCTTAACCCAGACCGAAGTCTTGATATCTCAGAGCTGTGAGATTTCAGCCCCTCCATATTTTTAATAATTACATTATAAGTTATCTATAATTCTTTGGCGAACTTGACGACCTGCGAGGTAAGGATTGTTTTCGTTGGTTCTCGGCTGAGATACAGGATTTACTACTGGTATTTCATCATCGACAGAATACTCATCATCGTTATTGTTCATAACTAGAAAATTGTGGCAAACTGCACATGCGTTTATAATTTTCGCACTTCTGAGTGGACCATAGCGCAGTTTCCTTTCCCCAAGCAAACAACGGAATCTGTTTTTTCACATGCCAATTGCTCTCTCTACTTGTCTCCTGATGATTTTATGCCGACGGCAAAATTCTTGTTCACGTCGAGATGTCCCTTCTTCGCTAACTGTTATTAAAAAAGGCATTAAAGCAAAACCTTGATCGCCTAAAATCCAATATTTTTGAGACTCAGGAGTGATGTATTCATTTCGGAACATACCATACAGTTTACTTGTTCCAAACACAAAACTGTCATGTACAGACCCTGGATATCGCGCATTTATGTAAGTTATTATATTACGATCATTCACAGTTATCAAGTTATTAATACTATGAAAACCTTTACGGTTAACATAGGCCATTTCCACTGTCTTTTTTAATCCAGTAAGGGCGATGTGTGTGCCATCAATTAGCAATATAATCCCCGGCATCCCTTTTTTGCGAACTCGACTGAAATCCGATTTCTTTCTGTTTCCGTTACAGGAAATACGACATATTTCCGAATCAAAATATTTAGTAAATCGGTGACTTCCTTTATACATTTACTAATTGTCGATTGTGACATATGGCCAATACTTTTTATTTGATTTTGGTAAGAGCCAGTAGCATAAAAATTAAAAGCCACCAAGCACTTTATATCAAACGGAATTTTATTTCGATTACCAGTAACGGATAGTCCTTGTTGTTGAAAGTGTAACATTTCCACCTGATGAATAAGCTTTACAGCCAAAGGCTGTGTAAATCGGTAGTAGCTTTTGAGCTCATATTCACTCATTTCATACGGATTAAATCTGGCTCTCCTCCGCTTATTTAAATTTCTCATCCCGTGCCAGTAATCGTATAGAATTTGTGGGATTATTGAAGTCATGATCTATAAACAAAAATATTAGACTATTGAATAAACATTCAAAACGAGATGCATATCAGTGTTGGAGTCCAAGATCTAGATCGTTAAAGAAACCATACAGTTATAGCAAAACACTTTTAATAAAATGATGGTTTGTTTGTTTATGTTTTTAAAATTATTAAATAAACTTAAAATGCCTGTTTTTGAAAAAATTCTTTAAATCTTAAAACTTAAATTTTTATATAGATATTAATATATCGAAATTTTTAATCACCATAGATCTACATCATGGATATTGTAAAATATGCACTATAAAAAGCATTTTAAGCATTTAAAATATGCCCCAGATACCTACGCTTTAGTCCTAGCTTTCTCGCTATTTTATACCGTACAATAAAGATATTACGAGTGTTAATAGGGTTGTACTTAATTTGAAATAAAATGTTTTTACAGTTTTTAAACTAAAATGAAATAAAAACAAATTATATGTAATCATGCAAATAAATGTTTGATTGACGACGGTAAATTCCTAATTTACGGTCCATTAAAAAATTAAGCTTTTTTATGAATAAATCAAAAGATTATGTTCTTTATGTTCTAAAATTTACAAAATGATTTACTAGAAAATTTATTTAATGAATCTTATTCTTAAATTTATAATAATTGGAAACTCTTTTCATTTCAACAAATCTTTTCATTTATTGTTATAAAACTTTATTTGTAAATGGCCACCGTAAAATACGAATTTGATACACATATTTATTATTAAAAATAACACTAAACATATCACTCACTAATGTTATTGTTTTTCTTTGTTTTTTTTTGGTTTTTTTACATAAATTAAATGTTTTTAAAGTAATTTTATAGTTTTTAAACAATGAAATAAAAATGAAACAACTAAAATTAAATAAATGTCATATTTAAAAATTGACAATTGCAAACAATATTTTTTCAACGAGTGAAAGCAAGACAAAATATATTGCGCCTTTGTTCACAGGAGAAAATTTAATGGAATAGTTCATCCACAACAAAAACTAATCAAACATGGACAAACGTCGTATCTCACGTTGAAATTCAACTGGAAATCTCACTAAGGAAAAACGCAACAAAATGACCATCCAGGGATACCGTCGAACAGGTTTTGTCCTTTAGTAACGGGATTCGTATAGTAGAGAAATCAAAGGCATTTTCACAATTACGTGTGTTTACACGAGATTAACCGAATCACATATTAATGGTGTATTATGAGAATTTGTTTCGGAAGTGAGAGAATAGGAACAATGGTTGATATTATTAGATGTTGTGCCCGTGCATATACGCTCCAATGAGGAGTGCCTTTCGGACAGTTTTTGTATATGTGTGTGCAGTCCACGATGGTTGTGAACCTAAAATAAAATCATAGGAAATTTTTTTTTACATGACATTTATTTACTTAAATAACTTGTAACATCGACTATATTCGCAGTAATAATATTAGAACCAATTTTTATTCTCTTTTCCATCCATCAAAAATATTTCCATATTCCATTTTCATTTTTACAATCATAATAGTTTAACAGTTTTTTTAAATAACCGAACAGCCTCGAAATTCGAATATCTCGTAAAAGAAATGAACGCACTCATTGCTTACTCAGTGCTGTTTGATTTTTGCTGGAAAAAAAATATGAAACGTCAAAAAAACACATTTTTTGGAATTTCTAATTTTGAATCATTCATTCCGTATTTTCAATGTAAACTGATAAGTCATTTTTCATGTTTAAACATAAGTTAATAAAATTGTATTTTATAACAATAAGAGTTGTATTAACAAAAGAAGGAAGAATATTAAACCTAAACGCTAAATTTTGCAGAAAATTAAATAGTATTTATTTTATATACAAAAGAAAATATATGCGGTAAACTGAGTGGAAAACGGAGGGAAAATTCTATGCAACCAATGGTGGTTGGTAAAATTGTGAGCGATTACCAAATATTCCAAGGGCTTTGCGCTGGGAGACCTGGTACGTTATTAACGTACCAAGTAAGAGGTACGTTTTATTTTGTTTTATTTTTCAAAAAAAAAAAAACCACTATCTTAAATACGTGTCCAGGCTGTGTTAAACAAATCGCAAAAAAAAATTTCTTTTTTTAATGACATACGTACTATACATGGTTGAAGCTACAACCTTTGGGGTAAAACAAGAGATAACGTCCCAAATAATTGTACAGGATATTATAATTGATTATTGGATTGGACCAGAATCACCCAGTTGTCCAGAAGTTTGGATTGAAGCATTTGTAACGCGACAAGAAGTATTTTCATTTGGTAATTGCCAGGTCCACTCATTTTGTGTTATAATTGTGGTTGTTTAACTTAAAACTATTTAATTTCTTAAATCAAATTTCAAATATAGTCAAAACTCATTCTTTTTCATTTTCAATCTATTTTTTGTATAAATTAATTTATCACACCTTTTATTATTGTTACATCCATCCTTTTATTTTTGAAAGCAAATTAAATTAATTTTTTATTAACAAATTTACTCATTTTTTTGAAAATAATAAAATTTAACTATTGTCTATTGTATAATAAAATTTCTCTCTTTATTTGTTAAATCTAATTAAATCTAATTAAAATTGTATAAACTAAAAAAAAAGATGTAAATATTAAAAATTTGTAACTCTTGTTAAATTTATAGTTAATTTTAGTTTAAAGTTGTACTAGCATAAAATATTGAAAAATTGAAGGAAACAATTGAGCCAATTTATATGAAAATCGTTAGCCAAGCTTTGAAGAATGGAACGAAGATCAATAGGTTGAACAAGCTGAAATGCGCCGATCATTATTATTTTCCTCATTCAAACAAAATTTAAAATTAAATCCACGACATATGCTTTAATCGAAAATGTATTCGAAAAATTCATAAGGCAGGACAACCAACCCATTGACATAAATAATTTGGAGAAAATTTATGGAGATTTTCAATTATAATTTGGAAGATGAAAAATTAAAAATATTATAGGAGTCTATTCGTTTTTGGTGGTCATCGACTGCAGATAAAAAAATATAAAAATCAAGAGGAAAACATAAAAGCTATTCAAGCTGAACAAAGATTGAAAAGATTTGGAGTTCAATTAGAAGAATTGGAATTGGAAAAAATTATATTGGCGATCTTATGGATTTGGACAAACAGCAGAATTATATGAGTATTATTTATATTATAACATATTATTACAATTTATTTTTTTTTGTTTTAAATTTATATTCAATTAAATTAAAAAGAATTTTGGTGAAAATTTTCCTTCCGACATTATTTTTATAGTTAAAAATAATTTTATATAAATCAATAAATATTATAACGTTGATAATTGTTTGTGTATTATTTGTTATTTAAAATTAATGTTTTCGATCGTGATTTTGTTGTATAAATAGTGTTTTGTGAATTTAGGTCGATTTATGTGTTTTGAATATTATTTTTTACAAGAACTCATAGAACTGCTTCAACACTAACATATGAGACAAAGGCCCGTCTCACCCAATTTTTAAGCGCCAAGCGCGAAAGGACGGTTATATTTGGCATCTCATTGTGGGGAGACACATCCAGAACAACAACATCTTTGTCGACCACATGTGTGATGAAGCACTTCTATAGTTCTTTGTTATGTTTTTGTGAAAAATTTTCATTTTTTTTTATAGGTTAAATAGTTAAAAAAAATAGTTTTGTTAAGAAATTTATGTGTTTTTGTGCTTTTGTGTTGCGTAATTGTGTAGTGTTAAATGTGGTAATGGTAAAAGTGAGTTTAAATAAATCGTGAGCGAATTTAAAATAAAAAAATAAATCAAGCTATTCGACAGTAATTTAACTGATGTGTTATTCGTACATTTACACGTAAGGGATTACAAATGAAATTAATTTTATTAAGTACATCCAGTGAAATAAAAAAAAATAAATCGAAGACGCATTCAGGTTTTACAAAATATGTCTTATGCTTGTTAAAGTTAAAAAAAATAAACAATTTGTTTAAATTATTTGTTTTTGTAAATTGTGTTTGTATTCTGGTGAATGGTGATTATATAAAGTTATTAGATAAATTTAGTTTAAGATTATAAAAATTTGTGTGTGCACCGTGGCTAGCAAGGCTCTTAAATGTATTTAGTGTTAAGATGAATTAACCATTTTAATGTGTTAAATGTTTAATTTAAGTTAGATAAATCTTGCTCCATTTTAATGTGTTAAATGTTTAAGTTAAGTCAGATAAATTTTGCTCCCTTTTAATGTGTTTAATGTTTAATTTAAGTCATAGATATTTTGCTTTGTTTTAATGTGTTTATTGTTGTGATACTATGTGCTTTTTGTTTATACGTTAATACGTGTTGTTTCTATATAATAAGATAATTTATTTTGTTTCAAATATATTAAATGTCTAAAATACTTTCTTAGTTTATGACTTGCATGTTAGGTTTAGGTTTTCAGGTACATGGCTTCCAATTACTGTTGGACATGTTAGTCATAGGATTTTTGTTACATGTTTCCATGTTAGATTTAAGGTTTAGGTACATAGTTTTGCAGAGTTGCATTTGGTTATTACTTGTAGGTAAAGTGCAAGTCACATAATCTACAAGAGAGGGCGCTGTATTATGTCTGGGTTGTCCTAGTTTTCTTGCAGCGCGCTCGAAAAAATAAATTTTTTTTCTACCAGTGTTTTGGTGGATGGTTAAGTTATATTAGGTTAAGTTTTTGGTCACATGATTTGCATGTTAGTTAAGTTTTCGGTTACATGTTCTGCATGTTAGTTCTAAGGTTTGAAAATATAGTTTTCACGTTTTGTGGCAGGTGTTTACTTGTAGGGATAGCGCTAGTCGCATGATCCTTGTATGAGGTGCTGTGTTAGGTCTGGGTGTTCCAGTTTTCCTGCAGCACACTCGAAATGGCAAGTAAATTCACCTACCTGTTTTTTTTGTATATATTCGTGTGTTTTTGAATTTGATAATGTTTCAAACATGTCAATCAACATGTTAGAAATAAATTTTGGTTCAAGGACTCACAAATGTTAGTTTTTTTTTTTGCTTACATTATATTTGTATAGCAAGCTAGTTTTAAGATTTTAAAATACCTTTTTCCAAACTTAATTTGAAAAATGGTTCATGTGGTTAATGTGGAAAATGATTTGAAAGCTTCTTGAAAAGAAAGTGCATGTCACAAATTTTTCATGAAATGAGCTCCCGTTGGGTTCTATTTTCCCAGATGAGCTTTAAGATTAACAAAACGATTTTTTTCATTTATTTATTTAAATATAATTTATTTATTTATCTTCATTAGGTGTTAATCTAATTTAAGAGTTTGTTAAATATTGTGGTATAGGTGTTAAAACTGTTAATTTATTTGCATGTTCTAGATTTATTAATTTTTTTTATATTAACAAGGTGAAGGAAAGTAGTCGAAAGTATCCGCATCATTTCTGGAACTTTCGAGAGCATTTTGCTGTTTTCATTGTTCGTTTATATTTTTCTAGGGTAGTACAACAAAATGCTCTCGAAAACCCAGCAATGGTGTGATGTAACGCGACAAGAAGTATTTTCATTTGGTAATTGCCAGGTCCACTCATTTTGTGTTATAATTGTGGTTGTTTAACTTAAAACTATTTAATTTCTTAAATCAAATTTCAAATATAGTCAAAACTCATTCTTTTTCATTTTCAATCTATTTTTTGTATAAATTAATTTATCACACCTTTTATTATTGTTACATCCATCCTTTTATTTTTGAAAGCAAATTAAATTAATTTTTTATTAACAAATTTACTCATTTTTTTGAAAATAATAAAATTTAACTATTGTCTATTGTATAATAAAATTTCTCTCTTTATTTGTTAAATCTAATTAAATCTAATTAAAATTGTATAAACTAAAAAAAAAGATGTAAATATTAAAAATTTGTAACTCTTGTTAAATTTATAGTTAATTTTAGTTTAAAGTTGTACTAGCATAAAATATTGAAAAATTGAAGGAAACAATTGAGCCAATTTATATGAAAATCGTTAGCCAAGCTTTGAAGAATGGAACGAAGATCAATAGGTTGAACAAGCTGAAATGCGCCGATCATTATTATTTTCCTCATTCAAACAAAATTTAAAATTAAATCCACGACATATGCTTTAATCGAAAATGTATTCGAAAAATTCATAAGGCAGGACAACCAACCCATTGACATAAATAATTTGGAGAAAATTTATGGAGATTTTCAATTATAATTTGGAAGATGAAAAATTAAAAATATTATAGGAGTCTATTCGTTTTTGGTGGTCATCGACTGCAGATAAAAAAATATAAAAATCAAGAGGAAAACATAAAAGCTATTCAAGCTGAACAAAGATTGAAAAGATTTGGAGTTCAATTAGAAGAATTGGAATTGGAAAAAATTATATTGGCGATCTTATGGATTTGGACAAACAGCAGAATTATATGAGTATTATTTATATTATAACATATTATTACAATTTATTTTTTTTGGTTTTAAATTTATATTTAATTAAATTAAAAAGAATTTTGGTGAAAATTTTCCTTCCGACATTATTTTTATAGTTAAAAATAATTTTATATAAATCAATAAATATTATAACGTTGATAATTGTTTGTGTATTATTTGTTATTTAAAATTAATGTTTTCGATCGTGATTTTGTTGTATAAATAGTGTTTTGTGAATTTAGGTCGATTTATGTGTTTTGAATATTATTTTTTACAAGAACTCATAGAACTGCTTCAACACTAACATATGAGACAAAGGCCCGTCTCACCCAATATTTAAGCGCAAAGCGCGAAAGGACGGTTATACATTCAAAGGAAAATTCTTCTGTCAAAAACTAATCGCTTTAGCCGAAGCATCACCAATCATACAATTATAACAACAAGAAGCATTAAAAGAAGGAAAAGACTAAATCTTGGAAACAATACGCTCCACGCTCAACACCCGTGAGTTTATTTTTATTTAATTTTAATTAAATTTGTGACTATCCTAAATATCCGTTTGATACTATTATCCTTGATTAAAGAAGGAAAGAAAATGTTAGTTTAAGTATATTAAAGACAGGAGATTCCCAAGTTCGGATTTGCTTGTAATCAATCCGTTGTTGTTAAAATTATAAGGCATTTTTTGTATTTACTTTTTTGGTGTAAGTATTCCGGTGTGGTTATATACACGGTAATATAAATAATTCGTGTTTAAAGGTCCGAAACTAACAAACTTTACAATAAACTGTTTTGTGCATTAAATTCATATAGTTAAATTTATAAATAATAAGTAGAAAAAAAAAGAATTCATTGTATGTTGGTATAACAGGGTATGTGATTTTTTTTTGTTATATACTGTTCTTATAATGACGACCCTGTGTACCGTTAGTGTTGTAAGCGTCTGATATAAAGACTTGTTCAAATCTTGATATTTTTTTTTGATTTGTGGAATACTGTGCAAAAGAACTGAAACGCATAACAAAAAAACCCAAATTACTATATTAACAAATGTATTTAGATAATAATAAATGTATACATGGATAAAAGAACCTTGATTTATGGTTTTGTAAAGCTGAATCCAGAGTTGTTGTTTACGATTGAAATTAAAGAACTCCTGAGAGTGATATCCGTTCTTATCTGTTGGTGTTTAACCGTTGCATTGGAGGAGATTAATTGTAAAGTGAATCTTCAGAGCATGGCCTTCGCCAACCATATGAGTTACATGAAGGGATAAGGCGTATTCAAGGGAACCAAGACGTGGGATTTGTCGACACTATGAGGTGAGTCGTTTTTTTTTATTTGTATGTATAGGTATGTATGATTATGGGTGAGTGCGTGGATGGGAGAGTGTGGATAGGTGTATGAGAGTATATATACAGTTTAAGAAGAAAAACAAACTTAGTTTTTTGCGGGTTGTTTTAAATCATATAACTTGAATTTTTTTTGGTTGTTTAAATTTTAACAAGGGTAACAAGGGTAATTCGCCTTGTCCTTTTGGATTATTTACTTCAAATCAACAGGAAACTAGTATAGCTATTGCCGTTTGGAAATGTTCGTAATCATCGTTACGTTATATAATTGATTGAAGCTCAATATTGGATAATTGTATTGCTGCAGGCTAAATCCCTGTTTCTTTTTTTGTTGTAAGTAACCAACCTTATTGGAAATGAATTGATGTAGTGTTGCGGATTATAAAATCCTATAATGCAAAGGATTTATCATAACTACCATTCCATTTAAGAAGTTTCCATAAGTGTGCAAATCTCTTTGGTACTCTCGGAGATAATTATACATGTCAACAGGATTTAGTGTAGTCTGTAGTAAATAATATTCAGGATTTTACTAATTGGTTGACTTACTCGAAGTTCAGTTAGCCTTTTGAGTGATGCTGGCAAATTTTGTTTTAACCAATGATAATGGCGCTGGCTCTAGGCCTTCATTTGAATGTGGCGGTGATGAAACCAAAAACAACTAGTCTTGGCAATTTTCTTTACATACAAATGCCGGTGAACCATAACGATGAACACAGAGGACTTAATGAGGTACACCGCTCACCTTGCGTATATATATGGATGTATCGATGTATGGGTATAGATGTGTAGGTGTACGTATATGAATAGATGGCCGTATGGGTGAGATGCGAACGTGTGTGAATGTTTGAGTGAATGTAGGGATTGGCCGTGGTGATCGCGGTTCCTTCATATATGGGGGTCGCCAGAGTCTCATTTTTTTTCTACTTGCTTTTTATCATTTCCGTATACATCATGCATTTCGCGTACAATCTGATCATTTGTGCTGAAGTAGCAAAAAAATAACCTCGCTTGGTACGCGACCTGCTAAGCCTCTCCGTTGATTCGTCAACGAGAAGCGCTTCATAACATGCTACTGTTCGATTCTGTTTTTAATTTAGAAGCTTTGCTACGGCCATTGGGCAGTGCCACAGATCCCTCTTCATCAGGTCCGTCGCATTGTCTGGACATGTAAATATGTGCTCAACATCCTGTGGAGTGCCTTCAAGTTGAGATACTGTCGATCTGTGTAAAAGCTTTGCCGATAAATACACCAAACCGTTTAATTATAACCATTAATTTATTACAATAAAATTTATTTAAAAAGTATTTTTAGAAAAATGTCGCGTAGGATGAGGATGATTGATTTTTTTAGACGAGAAGGAGAGAAAAAACGCGTCCATTTAATAAATGAAAGAAGAAGTTTACGGTGCTCAGCCAGTCCCATCGACTTGCATGAAAAAGAATTTATTGGAATCTACCGTATGCCGCAGAAACTTGTGCTAATTTTAAAGGATATGGTTGTTCCACACATGAAAACAACATCAATTCCAAAGGAGTTAAGGATTTTAGCGGCGCTAAGTTTTTTAGCCGAAGGCATTTAATTCACTATGCAATTAAATTATGAAATGCGAGAAAACATATTTATAGTTTCATACCTTAACTTCATTTAGTTCAGAAAAATTTTGTAATAATTAAAACTTGTTTAAATAGAGACATTTCAAAAGAAACTTGGTGTAAGTTATTTAACATGCATGTCACAAACATCGTCACGAACATCGAAATATCGCCACTGCATCAAAGAGTTTTGTAAAATTGTTAATGATCATTTGATGCATGTGTACATAAATTTTCCTCAAACTACACATGAAATGAATCAAATTAAATTACAGAAAGTTTTTTAATTTAACTTTTGTATTCGTTGTTAAAAAAGTGTTTATAATTACAGATTTTTGGAAAAATTCAATTATCCCGGAATAATTGGATGTATTGATTGCACTCATGTCTCACTCTACAGACCGGAAAAAAGAATAGAGCACGTGTATTTCAATCGTCATCATTATCATTCCAAAAATGTTCAATTGGTAATAACATGCTTATATTTTCTTTCGAAATTTGTTACAAATTTGTAACTTAATTTCTTAAGATATACTTTATTAACTTAATATATACTTATTTAAACGTGTTTACAGATCTGTGATTATAATCTAAAAATTTTAAATGTGAATGCTTCTTATGGTGGTTCTAATCACGATGCTACGATTTGGCGAAAGTCATTAGGAAAGGCTTTCTTGCATAACAAATATGAAGCAGGCAAACTTTCAAACACGTGGATATTAGGTATAAATTCATTTATTATTTTATATAATATTTTAAATTTAAAATTTCATATAATATTTCAAAAATAAAATGTAAAGATTATAATTTTTTAAATTCTTCTTCTAAATATTCTGTTTCTAAATACTCAGGGGCTGAATTTCAGAAATTAAAAATAAAACTATTATTATAAAAAGTTTTAGTGACACTTATTTTTTCTATTATTTAAGGTGAGGGTGGTTATCCACTTCAACCGTGGTTGATGATACCAATTTCAAACCTAACAAATGAATCGGAAGAGCGATACAACATTGCACACAGATCGTCGCGTAACTGCATAGAGAGGTGCCACGGAGTTTTGAAATCAAGATTTCGGGTTTTGGCCATAGATAGGTGCATTAAATATTCTACGTTTATGGTACGACAAATTGTCAACACATGTGCAACATTACATAACTTTATAAAATATCATAATTACACGGATGAAAATGATTTAGTGCAACCGGAGACTAATGATGTTTTAGACACCTATGAACAGGAAATAACAAATTCTGATGTCACAACTGCACGACTTTTAACAATAGGCCGCGAAGTAAGAGCTAATATTGTTAGAACGTATTTTTGAATAAACAAAATAAATTATTTTGTTTATTAAATAAATAAAATTAATTAAATTAAATAAATAAATAAAATTTTTAATAATTAAACAAATCATTTATTCATTTGTTATCTACTACTTCATGTTTAAATTCGTTTGTTCAGCCATTCACAAATAAGCTATTTATTAAATGGAAGGCATAAAGGATCTACTTAAAAAAAAATCCCTCCAAATATTTTAAATAATAATAAAATAATAAACGCCTTTCTTGTTACACTAAATACGTATTTCGAAAGCTATGCTTTCATCGACAGCAGTATCTAAAAAACTAGAGTTTTTCAAGCATAGCTTTCGAAATACGTATTTAGTGAAATAAAACTCAATTTAACAAGAAAAAGGCGTTTATTATTTTATTATTATTTATAATGATCAGTAGAAAAGATTTTGGAAAATGCCGTCCT
The DNA here is from genome assembly GCA_963693315.1 of Diogma glabrata. Lineage (NCBI taxonomy): Eukaryota > Metazoa > Arthropoda > Insecta > Diptera > Cylindrotomidae > Diogma > Diogma glabrata. Next base: position 307,564,342 of record OY856186.1, read on the forward strand.
AAAATATTGAAAACAAAATTGGGTTTTATTAATTATAAATCTTTAATAAAAAACAAAAAATTAAGTACAAAAGAACTAGCGCAAAACCAATTTGGTCCTTAAACCGAATTTGTAGAAATTATTGGTATTTGGAACAAGAAAAAAAAACTATATATTGGCGTCACCTCGAGCGTAGCCCCATGTCTGTTTATTGGTAATGTATTGTAAATAATGGCGAGTAACACAAAACCTTAGAAAAAACAATATTGACTTGGAAAAATATTAAATTGAAATCGACTTGGCAAATGAGCAAGGTATTTATTTGAAATAATTATTGGTGGTGTTTTGGAATAAAAATTTAAATCTATTGAAAATTATAGTAATTCCATAATATAATAGCCGTGAGTCTATCCTTCTATACGAGCGCAACGTTCAATCTTTATCTATACTTTAGTCTATCATTTTACTAACGTTCAAATTGCAAAATGGACAGCGCGCTCGACTGATGATCTATAGGTTGAAAGTTCGAATCCATTGTTGCACATTTTTTTTAATTTTTTTTAAATAACATTAAAATTATTTTGGATTTTTGAGATCAATTAAACTCAAGTAAGTAAAGAAGTAATTGGAATATTTTCAATTCAAAGGTATGGTTTTTGAAGTTTCTCAGAAAAAAACTACAATTCACATTTTACGTGTTTCGGATGGGATTCGAACCTAGGGATGGAAAGATTTATAGAAAAGTCGATTCTCGATTCCAACTTTTATTTTATAAATTTCGATTCCAAGAATCGATTCTCCGACCGAAAAAGTCGAACCTTCGATTTTAATCGATTTCTATGTTAGAAAAACTAGCTTTAATAGAATTAAATTCAAATTTATATTTCATATATTATTTCATACATTTATTCAAAATAAACTGAAAATAAATTTAAACAATCATTTTATGAAAACCACAAATTTTCTGCAACTGACCTTAAGAATAGTAGCATATTCAAATGATCAGGCGCTAGTCTACTTCGCATCTGATTTGCAATCAGACTAGTATGTGAAAATAAACGCTCACATGGTGTTGATGTTGCTACTATTGTTAAATTTAAAGTGTTTACCACATTCATGACATTTAACCTTCGAGCCGTTATTCACTTTTTTATAATAAATCCACACAGCACTCGATGCCATTTCGTATAATCGTGTATAAATATAATTATTAATATTAAAATGAAATTAGTTTAATATTAAATATAAGGTTATAAATCTGTAGGTGAGAGGTAAACGACACCAAATCACATTTTTAAAATTTTACAGGAAAGCCAAAAAACTGTTTGAAAATCACAAACCCTGTTATATCTCTATTAACTGCTACCCTTACCCCGAAAATTTTTTTACTTTGTAATTTATTTTTAATTTCCATGATATCAATAATTAATTAAATTACGTCATATTATGTAACGGTTATTTGTTAAAAAGGACCTAGTGTGCTTTACCTCACAATGATGGATCTTAGTATTTCCAAGTCCCATGAAACATACAGCACCAAGTCCAAGACAATTGTACATAAAAGGTGTTTCCAAAAATAATGTTAAAGGCTTTTTTATAAACTTTACTTCAAAATATATTATTAACAATCTAAGTTTAACGTTAAAAACCGTTTAAAATTGTTTAAATTTTTTAAGAAACTAAAAGAAAGCCGTTAAAACCTAAAGACACATTGACTATGTGGACTTGGTGGTATTTACCTCTAAATATATTGTTGTCGTCTACAACACTATTTAGTCATAAACAGAACTATGTACACTTGATGTTCTTTACCTCTTAAACATTTGGACTTGGTGTCAAAATTTGTTCACTTGACGTTCTTTGCCTCTAAGGGCTTTGGACTTGGTGTCATTTACAATTGTTCTATCTCGAAAACTATACTATTTAAGACTCCGTGATAGTAACCTCTCGGTAGAGAACAAAATCCTAATTCTAACAGTATAAAAAAACGTATTTTGAAAAAAATGTGACTTGGTGTAGTTTACCTTCCACCTACAGAAATATTTCTGTGTCTAACACCACGTCACCACCACTTATGATTGACTAAATCACTGTCAACTGTGTATGACTATAGTACAAAATTTGTAAATAAATAAAAAATCGAATACGACTAAATTACTGTGTATGACTATAGTACTAAATTCGAAAGTCGAATACTAAGAATCGATTCTTGATCGACTTTGAAAATTAAAACTCGATTCTTTATAATCGATTATTTTAACAGAAAAGTCGATTTTCGAGTAGAATCGGAATCGACTTTTCCATCCCTATTCGAACCTACCCTCGTCAGTGCCCGGCTCGAATCCTTGGGCAGACACGCTATCGATTACGCCGTTGAGGCGATGACAATTTCAAAGTTGAAACTTCTTCATAACTTAATTATTTTTTACTAAAGTTGAATTTTTCCACTGTCATTAGACTCCATATTATGGAAAATGCTTTTACATTATATGGGATTTTTTGCATTAAATTTCTAGACAATAATTTGTGTGAATTCATAGAATGGGGAACATTTATATTCTAATTAACATCCTAAGTCACTATTGTATAGTCATTGTTGATTGTTTCCAATCAATGTGAAATCAATGGCTGACACTTGGTCAATTTGTAGTCCTATATGTATTAACATTAGACTACATTAAGGGAATTTAAATTTATTTTGGATTTTTGAGATCAATTAAACTCAAGTAAGTAAAGAAGTAATTGGAATATTTTCAATTCAAAGGTATGGTTTTTGAAGTTTCTCAGAAAAAAACTACAATTCACATTTTACGTGTTTCGGATGGGATTCGAACCTACCCTCGTCAGTGCCCGGCTCGAATCCTTGGGCAGACACGCTATCGATTACGCCGTTGAGGCGATGACAATTTCAAAGTTGAAACTTCTTCATCACTTAATTATTTTTTACTAAAGTTGAATTTTTCCACTGTCATTAGACTCCATATTATGGAAAATGCTTTTACATTATATGGGATTTTTTGCATTAAATTTCTAGACAATACTTTGTGTGAATTCATAGAATGGGGAACATTTATATTCTAATTAACATCCTAAGTCACGATTGTATAGTCATTGTTGATTGTTTCCAATTAAAATTATTGTTTTTTACACACTTTTATTTCATTCATACATACATTTCGTTTTACGATAATGCAGTTTTTAAATTTTTATTTTAAATAACATTAAAATTGTTTTTTTTTATTCATAAATTCATTAATTTCTTTAAATAACTTCCCGGGTAGGAACTGCCAATGTTAAACAATGGGCCAACCTCGGGCCAGTATATTGGCGAGCCAAGCCTTGGCTAGTTAACCCCGGTTTTAGTCTGGGCCAGGTGTAAATGCCTAGACTGAACCAAGATTCAGTTTATTGTATTACACGTACGAAGGTTCAAATAAAAATTGAAGATTGTAAGTGTAACCAGTTCATATTTTTCTGGCAGCGGAGATCGTGAGGGTGGAAGACGCCTTCGTTAAAACTTTTATAAAAAATAACTTAACCGAACTTGCAATTTTAACATTTTTAACATGGAATTTGAATAAAAATTATGATCATATTTAATTTATTGTATTTTTGTATTAAAAAAATTGGTATTTGATAAATTGGTTTGCCAGGCTTGACCCTAGTCTGATTTGCCAGGCTTGTCCCTAGTCTGATTGGCCAGGCTTGGCCCAAGTCTGGTTTGCCAGTCTTGGCCCCAGGACATCATTCCAAGCTTGGGCCGTTTGAAAATGTTAAGTCTGGCCCAAACTCCAAAAGCTGTGCGCGGGCTTGGCCCAGGCTTGGCCCATTAGATAATTCTTACCCGGGTTTAAAATTATTGTGTTTTTTTATTTTATTATTCATGAATGAATTCATATAAATAAATAATGCATATAAATAAAACTCATATAAAATTTTGTTTTTGGATACTTAGAATTATCGATAAAGTAGTTCTTTAAAGTTAGTTAAAAAGTTAAGTTGTCTTTTGCCATAATTTGTTCAAAATAAAATCATCATTAAACTCATTTCGATATTTACATTTCGATATTAAGAAAAACAACAACTACTATTTCAGTATAAAATCTTCTTTCAATATAAGTTGACATCTATAGTCCTTCATCATCAACACGTTTTCTGTTCCGGCGATGACCGCAAAAGCGCTACTAGAAAATTTTCATAGAAGATATAGATTTTTGACATTTATTAAAAAATATTGTTCGTTAAAAACGGTCGATATTTGGTGGAAAAACATTTTGTGATAATATACATTTTCATATAAAATATAAATAAATAAATAAATAAATATATATTATATATTATATTTATATTATTGAGTTATTAATTATTATTAAAGTGTTTATAATAAAAAAAAACAAGCTTAGGTGAGTTTTGGAAAAGAATGTATGCATTTATAATATTTGTTTTGCGTTCATTCACTACCTTGCGTGATTACTTGAATTACTTAAATAATTATAAAGATTATCTAATTGTAAACTACTTGAAGTGATTGCAATAATTGTATAATTGTAATAATTATATAATAATAATTGTAATAATAATGAGTGAAACAACGTCTTTTTTCACTCAAAAACTTGATTTAAGTCTCTAAGATACCTTCTTTTTTGGGTTAACTGAATTCTAAAGAAAAAAAGAAAAGGAAAAACACGTTGTTTAGCTCATTATTAATACATTATATTTTAGTTTTATTTAGTTAATTAATACTAAATTCATGCCACCGGTAGTTTAAATTCTAATAGAATAATAGTTTTTTACTGTACCGATACATTCGGTGTTTGTTTATACCACAAAATAGTTTGACTGTTTAACTGTGGTATAAACGCTCAGAATAATAAACCGCAGCTTCATTGTAAAAAGTATTATTCTATCCATTACATCGTAATCATTTAATAGCTATTTGCTATTATATTATCCTACTATTATACCATGGTGTAATTTGGTGTAACCAACTTAGTATTAATTGAATAATTAAAAAAATTAGTTGGTATGTAGTCAGTATATTTATAGTAGTTATATAAACTAAGTTATACAAAAGAAGTCAGTTTATACTAAAACAGTTTATTTTACTCAATCAATCAATTTTTTTACAGGTATTTTGGTTGATGGTTGATAAATAATTGGTGGGTCTTTAATTTTTTTAAATTTTAAACTGTTTAATTGTATTGGTTTTTTGGTAGTGTCAGTTATAATAATTTTCGTTTTAAATAAAAAATTGATTATATTTTAAAATTATTTTTGTTTGGGTGTTGTTGTTGATAATTAATAACTATCTCTTTCCGTGCGTTACATAAATGGCTAATATCGAAGATCCTTTGGAACATAAACGTCTTTTGAATAAGGAACGGCAGCGGAGATGGCGGGCGCGAGTGCGAGAGATGCCGGAAACATCACGAACATGCCGAGAAACTAAAGCAAAAAGTCGGCGGAAGCGAATAGATATGGAAACTCCGCTACAGTAAGAAGTTCGTCGTGTAGCTGAAGTTGAGAGACAACGTATGAATGTTCAGGAGGAAACTCCTGAGCAATCGCAGACACGGCGATCGGCTGATGTTAGAAGTCATCGACAGCGTATTGAAAAGAAGACTGCCCAACAATTAGAAACCCATCGTGCGACTGATGCTGAAAGACATCGATGTCGAATTCGTATGGAAAATACACATCAATCGCACAAACGACGAGCTGTTGACGCTGAGTCACATCAGCGAACGAGAACTCGACAAAGAGAAGTTTTTCATAGCGAAGCTATCAATTTTGACGAAAATCTGTTAAATGGACACAGCTGTGGACCACTTAATACCATTGACATTGTATTGTATTGACATTGTATTTTGTAAAATTAGAGAAACAGAAGGTGCATACAAAACAGATGAGAAGAGGCTGAATTATGATGGATTATGGTGGATAACTCGTTGTATCAAAGCCGGTCAGAAGTAGGAAGATTGTGTTGGGGTGCGGAACCCGCAGGAAACCCCCTAGTTAAAAATAAACATATATTTGGTTTTTGTTTCTAAAATAAGTTGTTTGCAAAATGGCGGATATAGAAGAAATTAAAAAACAATTAAAAAATTCACTCACAAACGTACTGGAATAAAAATACAATTTAACTCATTTAAAAAATTTATTGAAAACATTAATATTTATGTTTTGATTCTTATAATTAGTCTACTGTGTTTTGAGCTCTTCACGAAACACAGAACTTCTTTTCGACAATTCCAAACGATGAGCATAAATTTGTAATGGCCATCACCCTTATGACAAATGTTCGGTAGCTTTATTCCTCGAAGATAGTAATTTACTATCCACAATATTCGAAAATATGTTTAACCGTATCAAACACTTTTCATTACACCCTTTTAAAATTTTATTTTTTTTTCTGATCTAATAACATTTGTCATCTAAAACCTTTATGTCTGTTATTAGCTAACAAAACTATCTCTTATTTCGTTTAGATTCCACGAAACCAAAACAAAATTGCGTGAACATCTTTTTATCGTTGGAACTATTTCTGCGATATATTTGAGTTTTATCTAGCCAGTTGGGGTTTAGCTAGTGGTAACGACAAGTTCGTTATTGTTTTAATAAAATTCGGTAGTTTCTTTTGAGTTGGTGGTTGGGAGTTAAAGTGAATTAGTTTTGTGAGTGGTCAAGGAGTTTAGTTGGTTGGAAGATGAGTCGGGATAGACTTTTGTTGTTGAGTTGAGAATAAAAAAAAACAAACCTTAATAATAAATATGGAAAGTTTTAATAAAATGGGATATTGATCCAAAGTAAATTACGTAAACGTAAAGTCTTAAGAGTGATGATAACTTGTAAAGTTTTTATGTTATATTCATAAACTTATGGTTTAGAAGTTATAATAACCATATAGAACTTAAGTGAAACTTTAAGAATAAGGATAAGTTGTGTAGTTTTTTTATATATAAACTTATGGTTCAGAAAATAGTATGACCATATTAGAACCTAAGTGAAAATTTCAGAGTGATGATAAATTGTGAAATTTTAAAGACAAAAATTGCTTTGTATGTTCCGGCAATATTTGGTGAATAAATAATTCAATAAAATGATGTAAAAATACCGTATTGTTGTGTTTCTCTTCATACGCATTATCGATAGAAGTGCAATCGGTGGTCATTGGAAAAAAAATGGAAAAAATCTGACTGTTGGTATATGTCGGAAAATTCATCGGGATTAGCAACACAATTAGAAGGCAGGATTATAGATTTACAAATAACGGTAAATGGAAATCTGGAAAAAGTTTGAAGGGTAAGAGTTTTTTTTTAAGTAAGAGTTTTTTTATTAAGTGAAAATTAAAGGCGAAGATGCATTGTTAACGTAAATCAATAGGGAGGGTTGTGACATGACGGTTCTCCTTTCTGGAGATTCTGGGTGTTGATGTAGGCAGCGTAGTTTATTTTAAAATTTCTTGTTAGTGAGGTTGGTCAAGAGCCTTCGCTCAAGTGAGCTAGCGGCAGTGTTTAATGGCGTGCAAGACCAACTGGTAGATCTGCACGGTCTACCAAAGAAACCTAACATTACAAATTATAACATCATCTTCTTTGAATTTGATGTTAGACAAATATTCATTGTTCAACAATAATTCTGTGATCTCTTGATTTGTTAAGTAATCATCTTCAACATAATCTATTTTTATAAACTTTCAATATTTAGTAGATATACTACAAACTAGAAATTAGAATTACTGAAATTGTTACGTTATTAAAATTATCTAATTTACTGAGTTTACCAATGATTTTTAGATTCGGTTTTATTTGAACACTTTACTGTTCTTTTTTTCACGAGCACTTTACTATATACGCAATTGAAATATGATATTGATAAGATATTGATATTCTATTTGCAATTACGGGAAATTGTCGTTTTTGTTGAAATTATGTTTTACACCGATACATTTCAACTGTATGCAAACTGCAAACCAACGAACTGTAATGCGGCAAAATTTCGTAAAAGTAAACATATATAAAAACAGCAATAATTGTGAGCAAAGTCCATCCTTGCAACCTCACTCGTAACACTATCCGTACAAGTTCCAGTATTAATTCATCTACTGGGTGTTGTATGAGTACAACATACGAAAAACCTTATAAATAACAAAAAAATGAATGAAACAAAGAAATGAATGAATCTCAGTCTCAATGTCTAACTGCTCTGTCTGCCGTAGAAGTTCCTGGTTACTAATGGTGTTCGGCCAGAAGCATTTGATCAGTTTTCTCAGGCATTTGTTCACAATTTTTATTATGTAGTGCTGTTTTGTGTTTTTATTAAAACTTCATTGGATTCAAATTTTAATTAATTATTTTATAAATGGAAATCTATCTTGTTCAAAAAAGTTTAATGTTCTAAAAGGTTACAAAGTATTTATTTTTAATTTCAATTCTACTACACTAATTCTTTTTAATTGATACTCGTATTGCTATTTTTCATAGTTTTGTAACGTTTTAACGTTTCATTAATTCTTTTTCTTATCAAAATTTTACTACCTTTTCCAAATTTCTCAAATTATTCTCATGTTGACTATCACAAATCTAAGTCCCATGTACAAAACTTCGATGTCAACTAATTTTGTAATAATTTGATTCCTTTTCCATTTGTCTGGGAAAAGACAAATGTTTTCGTCATGATTTACAAATAATTTAAAATTTTACTTCTACTTTCAGTAAATATGAGTGAAATATATATCACATTACTTTTTCTAGTTAATTTGAATCGTTTCTCACAGTTAATTTTTTCGTAAAAAATAATATAAAAAATAAAAATTCATTTTCTTGTGATAACAAGAAAATGCATTAATACTTTTATGCTGATTCAAATTTTCTGGACTGCGAAAATTTTCCATTATCCAAGTTCGAGGCAGTCAGTTTTTAGTTTTTGTTGGAAGAAGCGGTTCTTCTTTTATTTTTGTTATGTAGTGGTTGTGTCGTGAATTTGGGGAAAGATGAGTCAATCTTTCTACCTCGACTCGGTTTAGAGTTTTTGTTGTGTTGTGTTGTGTTTTATGGTTATTTTTGTAGATTAATTTATTAAACATTTTAAATTAAAAGAAACTTTAAATTAAATGTAAAACAAATTTCATCATCCGTCAGGGAAATAAAATTTTAAAAATTAAAATTATTAAAAATTAAATTATTAAAATTTAACTATATAAAACATGTTTCGATAGATTGACTACCATCATCAGTAATGAATAGTAAAGAAATATTACAAATTCACCAAATAAATTAAAAACATACTTTACAGATACATTAGCTGTTATAAATTAAATGATTATATTAATAAGTGTTGAATACGATTAAAATTCGTAAGCGTATGTATTCTTATTGTTTTGTTGTGATCTTGCTATTTGTAAGTTTAATTTAATGTGAAATTTGTTAAAAATAAATAACGAAAAAAAAACCAAGATTTTAAATAATAATGTTGATAATGTTCAATTCAAATTTGAAAAAAAAAATGGCAAATCGAGAACATGTCGTAAAAGTTTACTGTGTAATTGATCGATTTACACTAACATTACCTAGATAATTTTGAAATAAATAAATTGATTGTACAAAAATTTATTTTGAGGCGTTTTACTATGATCTCTGTGATCATACTTTCATTGTTTGCAGCCTAGTGGAGCAGCAGTAACGTGCGAGAAACAATAAGGTATCACTATTTATTTATATTTCTATGTTTAAGTTTTGTATTGTATAATTAATATTGTCCATCGAAATATCTTTGTGGAAATGCATTTTTAAAAAAAAGTTTTTAAAGTTTTGTGTTATGCTTAAGTGTTAATAATGTAATAGTTTTACCGTACGTCAAGGTGGAGTACGGAACATTCATGTAGTTCCACTTGCTTAGCTTTGTTATTGTCTGGTTTGTGATTCCTGTCGGGAATTCAAGATCTAGATATGCTCTGACACTTCACTCACTCCCATCCTCTGGGTTCTAGTCGGCCTTAGATACCCGTCGTCAGTGCCAATGTCTAGATAAAACATTTTTGTTAAAAACTGTCTTCTAGGCCACTAGAAGCAGTATTTTACAGTTTCACTGATGGTCATGATAACCCCGAAATATTTGAAATAAAAAAGTAAAAAACGAAATTTATGGTCTATTACTTGGTATTAGTTTTTGAATAAAAACTATTGCATAACTGTCTTATCTAAAATATATAATATTTACAGATTTATAGAATCATTTGGAGTGACGAAGGATATATTTGCTTATATTCTCGAATAAATATCTCCGTTAGCACAAAGTCAAATATCTTCAACCATACCATTAAAAACTAAACTAGCAGCGGTTTTGAATTTTTATGCCACAGGTGGCTACCAAAGAACAATTGGTGATATATTATTACATGCAATGGACCAATCAGTAATATCGAGAAACATTACTGACAACATTACAAACATTACTGAAAGAACGCTCGGCTATCAGCCTGAAAAAATAATGAAAATAATAAATGTCTGTCACAACAGATGCTCTTCACAACATACGAATCTTCCACAGCTTAAATGTAATTGAATTTTTTTATCGAAATTTCCCAAAATAATGAAAAAGTGGAAAATGACGATGCGGATAAACAGAATGCTGCCTTAATCAGACAAAATATTTATTAAACAATTTATTAAATTCATAAGCATTTAAAATGCTTGTATTAGAAATATTTATTTCTACCAAAAATATGGTTGTTTATAATTCATAATATTTTCATCAATTCATTGTTTATTAAATCAATTAAAATAATAAATATATATATATTTATATATATATATATATATATATATATATATATATATATATATATATATATATATATATATATATATATATATATATATATATATATATATATATATATATATATATATATATATATATATATATATATATATATATATATATATATATATATATATATATATATATATATATATATATATATATATATATATAAATATACAATAAATAAATATAAAATACAAATAAGCTTAAAACTTCTCAATTCATAAATATTTTAAATAAACGTAAATTAAAAGAAAAATATAATTTTTATCAATAAAAAAAAATAATATCGAAGTAATAATACATTACAGGAATACTATCTAACTATTAATACTGTAAATGTAATATTTCCACTGTAATTTTAACATAGGACTCAGAAAAAATAACATTTGAGAAAATAGTTTCATTTCTCGAAGTCCATAGACTATAGAGTGGAACTGAGAAAGAGGTGAAGTAATTTCAAGAAAAATTGTTTTGGGAAAGAGGCGAAGTAATCTCAACTCAAGAAGAAATTTGTTTTGGAGACCACGCTATCAACAAAAGGAGATTGAGGGAAGGTCAGCTCTCAACAATATTAAGTTAAGTATTTTTTTTATTGTTTTATATTATTATTTATTAGTTTTTTTGATAGGCTGCTAGGATAATTTTGTCTTTTTAGGTAGGAGATTCCCAACTACGAATTTGTCCACAGTTGAAAAACTAACTGCAATTTTTAAAGCAGGCTTTGCAATATGAGTTATGTAAAGCAAGTTATTATTGAATTATAAAGCAAATGTTGCATTAAAGCTAATTTTAATGCATATCTCCAAACTTAAAAACAACTCTTGCATCATAATTTATTTCTATAGAACTGCTAGACGTTTGAATGCAACTTGCTACAATAATAAATAAGTAATCGTAATTTTCGTTAGCTGTACAAATGAATGATAACCGATTTTAAGATGTTCTTCTTTGTTTGTTTGTTTTGCACATAATTTTTTTGTTTGAATTCGTTTTTTTGTGATAAAAGTATTGAAATTAGAAATTAAATTAGTTTTAAGTTTGGAAATTTCAAAGTGATATAATATCTGAGTTCCTTTTTAGTAGATTAAGTTTTAATTAAAATTATTGGTTAAATTGTGTGTGTAAAAAAATATAAAATTAGATAAATTAATTATAATGTTTGTCTAACTTTTAAAAATACAGAACACAATAGTTGTAGTGATTTTGTTCCAATAATAATTGGAAATATATAAGTGAAGTGAAATATGACATTATTTTGTTCCAATAATAATTGGAAATATATAAGTGAAGTGAAATATGACAAATATATAAGTGAAGTGATATATGTACATTTAATTTAATACAAAATACAGATATAATTTTTGTTTTATATTTAATTTATCTCAATATATATATATATATATATATATATATATATATATATATATATATATATATATATATATATATATATATATATATATATATATATATATATATATATATATATATATATATATATATATATATATATATATATATATATATATATATATATATATATATATATATATATATATATATATATATATATATATATATATATATATATATATATATATATATATATATATATATATATATATATATATATATATATATATATATATATATATATATATATATATATATATATATATATATATATATATATATATATATATATATATATATATATATATATATATATATATATATATATATATATATATATATATATATATATATATATATATATATATATATATATATATATATATATATATATATATATATATATATATATA